>APFE030703150.1:26132-117688 GCA_000404065.3 Pinus taeda | reverse complement strand
ATTGTCTAACTCTTGTATTATAAGTATAGGTCATAGCTTTCTTTCTGATGTTTATGCTTGACTATGACTAGAAAGTTTGTTTTGTTTAGAGGTTTGTACAATTTAATTACGTGTAAAATTGATTTTGTTTTGTAGTGACTAATTTTTAGATATATTTATAAACACGTTTTTTTATTTATATGTTTTCTATAGGCGGGGACTATGTTTCTTGTAGCCCTTGCTTGAATAAGAATTTAGTTAGAATGAATATGTATGAACTATCTACATACTAGAAAAATATTTATGATAATTTTACAGTTATAGTTTTGACCATATTAATCTTTGCAATTTATAAACATATCTTTACATTTTTTATTTGAAGTAAGTCGTTTGCATGTAATTTCATATATAAAATTTTGATATAAGTTCACCAATACATAATCTCTAATAAATATCATTTCATATAAATAAACATCATGATGCTAACCATCTAACAAAAATAAACATCATCAAAATACACATTCAAATTTGCTAACATCATCTAATTATCACCTCTCACACATATAAACATGATTAACTAGCACACAAATCTAATAATCTAACAGGGCATCATCATCATTATCACGTCTAATGAAACACAAGTATTGTCTCACATGATCACCACACACATCCTATAATATACATCTCATATTGTCAAGTAAATGCTATAACATACACATTTATCTACCAACACATTAAATGAACATATCTAACATGGCCTAACAATATACAAATCAACACCAACATATAAATTAAGTACATCAACATGAACAATATATATATATATATATATATATATATATATATATATATATATAGACAAACAAGTCAAATAATTGTTCTAAAATATTTGATCCAATAGTACTAGTGGTAACTTGGTTCTGTAGCATAAGACTATGGATGGTCAACTTCCTAATCATGAGTTTGGAGGTTTTAACCCCATACATAAATTACCTGCATACAAATTTTAAAACACAGAAAATAAACAATGCGAGAGCATGACACATAAAACACATATACACATAGATTTTCCCCTCGATACCAAAGCCGGGACTAGCATATTGATTTTTCGTTATGATCGTTTCAATGTTACAATACATATATATACATGCTGAAGCATCCAATACCATGGACTGAAAACCATTGCAACCAAAACCATGTGCGAAAACCATGCACAAAACCATAGGTAGGTTCGCCCCACCTAATATAGAGTCCAAAAAAAATTTCCTCGGGGTGCTGCCTCAGACCCCGTAGAGGGGGCCTACCCTCCCCCCTCAAACCCCCTTGATAGGGGGGATCGTTGCCCACCCTATGAACCCCCCCCCAATGAAGGGGGGGCTCCGCCCCCTGTCTAACCCCCTGGTTAACTACGAGGGCTAGTCGTGGAAAGAGTATAACACAACCCAACAAAGTCGAACTATGAGGTGGAGGAGGTGGTTGGTCAGCTCTTTGAGGAGAAATATGAGGTAGTGGATGATCATGAGGTGAATGAGTAGGAGGTGATCGAGTACTACTAGAAGGATCACTGGCACCTTGATCATCATCCAATGGGGTAGTATGTCTAGGTGAAGGTTGTGTATCTGATGCATGCCCATCCTGAGGAGGTGGAGTATTACCAAAAGGATCTCCATCCTAATCATTATGATCCGATGGGGTAGTATTACCTGAATAATTTGTATATGTTGCATGGCGTTGATCCCTCCTCAATGTCAACATAAACCTATCAGCTCTGATGATATGATGGATAAGACTCATCATATCCTGCAACAAGTCCATCTAGAGCTCCAGGAGCCTAGGATCTGCCCTGATGTCTTGTGTTGTCGCAAGGCAGACTCCTGTCGCAACCAAAATTCTAGAGAGTTGGTCGCCCAAATCCATCCTGAATCTAGTATCAAGTGTATGGCATGGCGTCATGCCTGCATGTATCCAATAAGGATGCCCCTCACCCTTCGCAGCCTTAGCCATCTCCATCCAGTGGGGGAGGAGGCATGTCCCCAACAAATGTGTCGATGTCTACAAAATATATAGTACACAACAATAATTAAACATTTTCATTAAACAAATTAATAAAACACATTAAAGGACAATAAAATGAAACTATATTAATTTAAAGAAAACACTAATATTACCTCTATCAACTGATAACTCATCATGTATGAAGAGGATGTTGGGACATTATCAACAATCCATTCCAGAGTAAGTACATGACACCAAGAGGAACATGTGGCCAGCCTCACTACCCAGCTACCTAGTAGCCCTAGTGCGTCAGCAGAAATCATGGCTGGATACTTCGATTGGCCCCTCTTGGGCATCGTCTCACCCCACATGTGAATCTTCACCTCAGTCATCGGCCTATGAGGGCAGCAGTAAAAAGTAGACCTCGTCTCCGGAAACCTCTCAAAAATACACGAAAAATATTTGAAGCAAAAGGGAATTTCACCTTCCCATGTATCAAAGCATGACATCTATCTAAAGCTATACAAAACTGTAAAAAAAATGGCATACCATCTAATACATCATGGCCTCTACACCAAAGAATCAACATAAAAGAAAAGAGGGAAACTAATGCACTACCCATCGCTAGTATAGTGTTAAATGTTACTCACTAATAGTGAGAGGCACCTAACCTCCTCAGCACCAAAAGAAGTGATTTTTAGTTGTCAACCAAACACCTGAAAATCTGCTAGAGAAACTACATGATCCCCAACATATCTCTAAGAATAGACAAGTTGACTCTCTATTGCAACACCATGGGGGACACACAGAACTAGGAAAAATCCTCTCCTCTCCTGGATAGGCCAGTGATAAAATAAATGTCCTCATCAATGGGCTGAAACGTCATGTCAGGACCGACATGGAAAGCTTATCGGTGGAAATCCCACCAACGAATCAGGTGTGCCAACAAGCTAGAGTGTCCCTTTAGGAATGTAATCTCATCATAGTACTTAAGGAGGCTTACATTCCTCAAGAAGCCTCGGGTTGTTGCGATAATAGGGTGAGGGTACAAATCTCTCTCCCCATCTTGTGCCCCCCACCCTCGTACCATATTTTACTGGTCAACTATTTTCTCTTATTGTTGTTGTTCCTCTCTTCTCTGATGTCTCTACATGATTGACATATAAAATACATTAGCCTCATACATAAAGCATAAATTTCTTATATTAAATGAAAATTGTGTTTATAAATATGGACATATAAATTTCAATTAAAAGAAAAAAAAATCAACCTCGATGCTCCCAAAAAACAGGAATGCACCAGATACGGTGCACCACAAAAAAATACGAATGTAGTGAAAACAGTGTGTACATCAACTTGACGCACCACTTTCAGTTCACGTACATAAATAACATTAGTTTTTTTAATTTTTCAATGCGGTGCACCAACATAAAATTTCGCACTAGTGTGTTAAATTTACATTGATGAACTGCACCAGAACATTTAGATTAATGAATGAACCAAACTATAATTTTTTAATATTAACTGGTGCATTTGGAGAAAATAAATGCACAAGGAAGTTACTTTTACCAGGTGCACTACCATAAAAATTATACCTTTTAAAGTGGTGCGTCGTGGAACTTCACGACTTAGTGTGTTTCCATTTACCAAGTGCACCTAGCGACTAATGGTGTGTTAACATTACCCACAAACTTGCGATGCACACTGTGAATGGTCTATGTCAAACATCTCGAACACGTTGCACAGAAAAGAAAAAAATGCTTTTTTTTACTTAATTTTCAAGTTTACTCCACTAAAAAATAAAGTTTGGGAGAAACATAGACATTACCTAGACATTTGCTTGTTAGGAAGGCATGCTTTCCATGGAAATGAAAAAAACTAATTTGACCACCATTTAACCAAATTAAAAATGCACGCAGTGAGCAACAGATGAAAGGATGGAAAGAAAGGGAAGCACCGATGGTATGGAACTTCATAGAGGAAAAATTTGCACCAGTGCTTAAGAGCTCTACAACAGTACAAATGGTAAAAATGAATTTTATTACCAGCGAGTTTTTTTTTAATTTAACCCTATTTTGGTGTGCTAGAGTACTTAAACTGGTGCAGATTATTTACAAAGTGCACCACAATTTTTTTTAAATTAAAAACCCTACCTCAATGCACCATGTTATTTACGCATCAGGGTGTGTGAAAATATAAATAGCATCGATGCTCCATGGGAGTATAGCACCAAAATTGTGAAAATTAATTTTATGACTGAAATTTTTTAAATTTAACCTTTGTCTGATACTATCCAGCAGTATACGCATCAGTCCTCTGGTTTCACCTAGCACACCGCTATTTTTAAATTAAAAATCCTGCAATAGTACATCGTGTCATATACGCACTGGGGCATTTTGAAAAGGTTAAAGCACGAGGACTTTGTGGGAGTATAGCACCAAAATGGTGAAAATGAATTTTACGACTAGCATATTTTTAAATTTACACTATTCTGGTGATATGGAGTAGCGCATGCATCGATGCTCCAGAGTTATTTAGAGAACCATTATTTTTAGTTAAAAAAAAAACCTTGAGCAATGCACCATTGTATATTAAGCACTGAGACATACAGTTCTATTAATGGCACCAGTGCTTATTATATGCGTAGTGCGTCAATGTTTTTAAATTGAAAACCTTTCATTGACGCACCATGTTTTTACGCACTAGGGCTTTTGTTAAAAGGGGAAGCATCGGTGCTTTATGTGAGTATAGCACCAAAATGGTGAAAATGAACTTCACTGCCGACATTTTTTAAAAATTTAACCCTTGTCTTGTACTATCAAATAGTATACGCACTAAGGCGTCATGAAAGTATAGCACCAAACTAGGAAAAATTATGTTTATGACTGACATTTTTTAAATTTAACCATTTTCCAGTGTTATCAAGTATTATATGCACCAGTGGACATGAGGTACATAGCGCACTAATATTTTTTTTTTTATATAAAAATAACTCTGCCATGATGCACCATATGCTATTAAGCACCAATGTGGATAGGCAGAGTAGCACATCGGTGTGTTGGTGTATGATAGACGCACTGTTAAAAAAATCTGCTAAAATTTATGCTTGCCAAACTCTGCTACTTACCTCCACTGCAAACAAAATTTTGGGCTATTTTTATGGCGGCTTTGACAAAAACCTATGCTAGAAGGTATTTTCCTTTTGAGTGTCTACAACTAGTTTCTTCATATTAGACATGAAAGGATTCAAAAATCAATCTAAAGGATATTCATTGTCTTTTTTCCCTTGAAAAATGTACATAACACAAAACCCTTTTTACCCCAAGAAAAAGATATAATATCTATTGTAGTGTAACTCAATAGATCTAAAAATATAACAAAGACATTAACTTGAACTTAATAGATCCACGTAATAGATAAAAAATAATGAATACACAATGTTGTAGAGAACATCTTTAAGGTGGGTAAAACCATTAATTAAGCAAAGAAATTACTCCATGAGAAATTCTTGCTAAAATTACAATACACTTCACAACACATCTCATTACATTGATTTTAATTCTTTATATGATTCTGTTTAAGCTTACAAGAACTTTCCAAAAATAACCTTCTAGTAAGCCTTCTTACAATTATTGTTTTCCCAACAAGTGGTTGCACATTTATTTTATTCCCCTTGGGTAATTCACTAGGTACCTCATATTGTTCTTCCTAGTACACTAAAATATATGGAAACTAAACAGATATAAAAATAAAAGATATAAATTGATAATAGATAACAAAAGAACAAACACAATAAATTAAATACTAATTGTATGAAACTTTATACATTTAAGATAAAACAAACTCTTAATATTTAGAATTAGACCCTTGCCTTCATAACTATCAAATATACTATAAACACAAAGGTGAACACAAGAATTGTAGGATAACATCATCAATTATTCCTTAATAAAGGAAATCACACTACAAAATTTCTTGATATAATTATAATATAGTTTACAATACATCTCATTACACTGCTTCTACTTTTTTATATAGTTCTATCTAATCTCATAGGGACCTTCATGTAGGTGAAAATTTCTAGTAAGCTTTTTTACAATTATTGTTCACACTATGTGATCACCAATCTATTATTATTGTTCCTCTTGGATACCTCTCTAGGTAATATTTATTGTCCTCCCTAAGTACACTATTGATTAAGGCCTTAAACAATCATCTCAAGAGTTAAATCTTCTAATTTGTTTCTTAGGAGCAAGTGAGGGTTTTGTGATGTTCTAAGAATGAATTTTGTGTGTGACTCTAAGAAGGATTACTAAAATTAGAGAAACATGTAGCTACTTTGGCTCACATGTGGAACCATTAGGATGTATAGAAACCACAAGCATTAATGGATTATATTTATGGAAAATAAAGCATGGGGCTCATGGATTTTATATCTTAGGTGGTATATAATGGTGTTGGTCATGTGTTGGGTTAAGTTTTCTTTACAATTATTTGTTTGAATACTAATGTAGTTTTTGAACAAGACTTAATTGTGTTTATAGGAATGTCTATTTTGGAATAGGGCTTCCACAATTTTAATTTAACTATCAATAATTATTAATTAAATGGAATAGATATAACCTCCATAGAATATTCTATAATATTCTTAGTATTACACAAAAATAAAAGTGGGATGGTAGGAGCCATGGGGGTGGGGGATGATTTTTCACCTTAAGAATCAGGAAGAACTAAAGTATGCTTCAGGTTTGGGTCATAGTCCTAACAATGTGGTAGAAGAATATGCCCTCTTTCGAGGGTTAAAAAAATATATATATACTTGGAGCCTGAGAAGTGGTTATTATTGGAGACTCGACAAACATAATTCACTATTTATACTCAAGAATATTCCCTTCATATCTAAATCTCAAGAAAATATTCAAATGAGTTCATTGTTCGCACCAAATGGTTCTGAGGAGGAAGTGATTTCATGTTCTAAGAGGTAACAACACCAAGGTTTTTCTCATGGCTAATTAAGGGGAAAGCTTCAGTAAGCGGGAACTAAATTTGATTGGTGAGAGAGGCTTTGGCCCACTACCTTAATCTCTTGTATTTATTTAATGTGGTGATGGACAAGAAATATGAGGCATTCTTACAGTTGTATATTTAGGAAGCTTGCAACCCCAATTCATCGTGCCATGAAGGGGATTATAAAAGAGTGCGAGAAGAGATTTGGAAATCGTGTGGAGTAGTGGGAGCTTGTGATTCAAGGAGGAAGATGTTGGCCTCACCAAGGTTGAATTCATGAGATTGAATGATTTGGAGGTGTTGACGGCGCTAGACCCCCCAACATTCAAGGGATCACCCCAGTATGAACTTCCAACTAGACCTCACGCCATTTGGTGTGGGAGTCCCATCCAGTATGATGGTCCAGTTGCCATTGTCTTAAGGATTTGCCTCAACTCTTGTTTATCAGCACAAGAGAATGGTATGTTTTATCTTTGGGAAGTGAGGTTTGCATGCCTGGTGAGTGTAAGTGTACTTGTCAATGGATCTTTCACTATGAAGGGGAGAGGGTGAAAGTGAGCTCCAGGTTGGATGGGATCAGTCCCAACTCAGCTAGGAACACACAACACAATAGGACATGCACATCTTCCAGAGGAGCAGTCCACATGGATGTGGCAGTCACAGCATACAAGGTAATATAACACGTATAACACTCATGAATCAATATGAACGAGTGCAACGATTTTTACAGCAAGCTTCCTGTGAAAGGTATATCTGATGTTTAGGAGAGCAATCTACATAGGCAAGACAATGTTAACAGTATATACAACACATTTCCATTAATAGATTATGCATTACAACAAATGAAACAATTCAGATGTAGAATGCTGGTTAAAGTAACATGCATTACAAGTGTTAAAGATCAATCTTACAACAGATACAATACATGTGTGAAAATGTGCTAGCCTTTTAGCAAGATTCTGAATTAAGTGAAAGTTCGAAGACACATCGTTACACCATACATCACTAACCACGATTGCAGGGTGTTGGAGCCACTACTTACTCCTCAAATAAAATATTACAGACCCTCTTGGCTCTGTGAGAGGAGATGAGGTGAAAAGTCCTTTACTTGTACAAATGAGGGGTTATTTATAGCCAAGGGTGAAATTGACCCTTGTGGCTATTCGACTACCCTCATGATCATTTGACTTCCAAGCGTTTTCGACTTACATGACTCTTTGTTCAACAAGTGGGTCTCTTAGACTTCCACGTTACATCACATTGATTCACAACATAGCCCATAGTAGAGATGTGGGTGACATGACAGTGTTGATACATTCGTGTTGCTGCTAGAGTGCATGTTGAGCTACAGTGCTACTAGGTGATAGATGTCTTCATGGTGTGTCATAGCTTCACCTCCACATGGTGAAGTGTGCGGAGTCTTCGATGGTCCTTGATTCACTTGATGAAGCTTTAGCATGTTGTTCCTTGCTTGCATGTTAGAAGGCTTGATAGCATCATATGTTCGCGAAGGTGCATGTCTATCGTGTTCGTCCACTTCACATGCTTCATTCGTTTTTCTATTGGTGAACCTGTCCTTCTGCATGTGCTCCCTTCATTCATAACATTCGTTGTCTTGCCATGTTTGTTGGTGTACCTATACCTACAGTCGCTCATGACGAGATGACATCAAATCCAAAACCTCCTAGTATACCATGACACGTGATCATTTCGGATGCAGGTGACCGAGAGAGGCAGTAAGGTTGTGAAGTGGGATGATGGCTATAGGCACTATTGATGAAAAATGTGCAAGAGTCACTGAGTGATGGAGATGGGCAATCTGAGTCAACAATGACTATCTGCAAGGTCCAACTCGGCTAGGAGGAAACATTGCACAAATTTTGGGACGGGCAATTCGGGCTGCAGGAAAGCAAGGCAGGCATGCTCTTGGAATTTTTCAGAATGAACAGTCAGCGGGGGCTGGAAATCCAAATTTGCACAATTTTCCAAAGGAACAGTTGGTGTTGCATGAAGGGTTAGCAGGCAGGGATTGCACAGTTTTTTGGGGGAACTACCCAGGAGACTGGAATCCAAAACTATGCAATTCCCAAAGGGAACTGCCAGTTGGCTGCTGGGATCATTGGCAACCAAAAATGTGCAATTCCCATAGGGAACTGCCAGTTGATTGTTGGAGTCACTGGCAGCAGAAACTATGCAACCCCTGGAGGGAATTAACAATCTGCTACTAGGGTTGCTAGCAAGGGAAAATGCACCGAGGCTGGGAGGCCAGCCTACTGATCACATCTATGCAATTTCTAAGCTAAGATGATTGATGGGTGGTGGAAGGCCTACTCATGAACACTACGCAATTTCAAGATAAACAGCTAGTCGACTGTCAAGATGACTAATTGGGAAAACTGTGTAATTTTTTGAAGGAAAGAGGGACAGGCACTTGGTGTCTGTCTGGCCTGTTTGTGCAATTTCCTTAGTCACTTGAGCAGATGAGGTTAGTGGCCTCTACACAATTTTTGAGGGGAGTCAGTCCTAGGTTGACTGTCAGGTACGACCATCTGGGTGCTAGCATGAGAGCTAATTGAATTGGTTGCAGGTAGCGCATCTTGAAAAGATTAGCTTGGTTCTTCTATGCTTTTTTGGTTGAAATTCAATCGAGTTGATGGCAGGGTGATGGTCAGCAGTCAGAGGGGAATCTGGTCATCAGAACTTCAGAAAAAAATGGCTAAGTATATGAACAATCAAAAGATGCATAGGTGATCATACGAAAAGACACTCGCAGGACTTGACGACAAAGCGACCTAACCATCCAAACACACATGTTCAACATGACTGATTGAAAGTGAAAGTGACAAGTGCGACACTCATGATTGATCGTTCATTGATCAAGATGATGCTTGTGCGACAGTGAATGTGACTCCCTATGTGAGTGTGACAGATGCTTTCATAGAGAACACAACAAGCACATACGAAACGAAGACTTTGAGCATAAATAGAACATGGTCGCAAGCATGACTTAGACATTAGCATGCAGAGACTTGAATGTAATGAACAAGCAAGGCGGATGTAAAGACTCACATGAGCTTACAGAGTGAACCCGAGTGTGTGCAATTATAAAGTGAAACTCTTCAAGGGAGGCTCTGAAATTGGTGCAGGCCAAAATTTTGGAGGGTGGTTGTAGCCGGTACAACACTTGGCGACACATTGGTAGAACTCCAGCTTCTCTTTTTCGGTTCATTGCTAGCACAGGGCCTTGATCTTTCAGGGAGCATTGAATCATTGTGCGGGTTACTTTAGTTTCCCCACTTACCCCATCGACATACATGGTTCACCCTTTGCCACTCAATCAAACACAATCAAAAGTTCAGCTTATATCTCAATGTTTTGAATCTGGGACGGGTAGTTTAGCTTGCGAGTTGAAGATTTTCAGAGTATAAGTTTTCACCTCTGGTGTTTCTCCACTGCCATTAGGCCTGGACAGTACCCCGACAGAGTCACGCAAGAACACATACATTGCTCCACTACCATCGAGCTTGGTCAATACCCTAGTGGAGTTGCATGCTTCACCTCTTTATGCAAGAAGCCTTTCTCTTCCTTCACCTTCATATTTTTCAAGAGGACTATGCATAGGCACTTATTTATTTTTGGGTCGGATGAGGGATCCCTACTTATTAAGAGAAGAAGAGGTTGTTCCTTTAGAGAAGCATGTAAGACCTCTAACATAGGTTTGCTCATTTAGATTTTCCCCTTCTCCATTTCTACTAGTTAAATGAGCTTGAACACACAGAGCAGAAGGCTGAGTATAGGCATGGGGCTTCCTAGTGTGGAAACAGGTTCATGGTTGGACTGAAAATTCCATTGTAGACGGTTTGTATTTTATGTTAGGACTTCATCGGCCAAAAGTCACAGCCAAGCATAGAGAAGGTGGACATAAGATTGGCCAAGTGCTGCAATGTCACGAGTTTCCTCAAATTTCAGCCACATACTCAAAGCCAGTACATAGTATTTGGCAACACTTATTTTCGGAAACAAAATAGTAATATATCAAACGAACAAAACGAACATGAACAAAAATACAAAGAAAAATCAAAAAAAGCAAAAGCAAAGAAAATAAGAAAAACAAACCAAATGAAATAACAAGAAACAATCAGACTATGTGCATGGCATGGGCGTAGCCTAACCTGTTGAAAGTATTGTTTGAGATCTTGGCCATTGGTAGGAAGGTTGTCAATCCTCCTACCTAGTGATTGCAAAATATACGTGTGTGGGCCAAGCTTCTCATAGACCAGTGCAAGTCCACCGGGATCTGCTACTGGAACCTGGTGGCATTCCAGACGACCTTCAAATGAATACAACACCATTGTTTCGGATATTGTGTGCAACATGGGCTCAGATGATGGGACGGGGTAGTTATTTTTATTCTGAGAAGGATACAAGTTTATGAAGTCAATGCGTAAGCTGATTTTCCTAGATTTCTTACATGCGGGATTTAAATTAGAAAACCACATATGATGAAAAAATTTTCAAATAATCCAAACACTTAAAATGTTAGTCAGTCTTTTTGGTGAAAGGAGTGTAAACAACATGTATGTGTTACCTGTTATTTTCTGCAATGGTTTGTCTCTTCCTTTACCTAGAATCTCATGTAGGATTGCCCATGTGTATTGTGTACTCAGGTCATCATCTACTTGTGTAGACCCATCTGGATACTGTTTGATCAAGCGGTCAACGATTTGTCGCTACTGTAGTGTGTAGATTGTACCGAGATTGGCCATCTTCAGATCATGGTAGGTTCCCAGTTTTCTTTGTTCATTCGTAGTGTTGGTCCTTTGTGTGTTCAACATGAGTGCTTCATACTCAGCATCGTTGTTTTTGCCTTCGAACTTCAAAAAGCTCGAAATCATGCATTGTCCATTATTTTGGATGACTAAGATACACTCAGTCCTTGAGCCATCACGTGTTCCCGATTTGTCAAGACTCATGGCCCACAACTTGTCTGTATATGGACCGTTTGGCATGTTGGTACTACTGCTACTAACGTTGTTGCTACTACTACTATTATCAGAAAAACAAACTATACAAGTTTCATTATCATCAGTTGGGTGAGGAAGGAGACCCAATTGCTTGTCTGATGAGGTTGGAGCTAGTCGTGCAGGATAAAACTCCAATATCTTTTCCAGGAGGCAGTTGCCAAACATGAGTTTTGCAAAGGCCAATGGTTTGTTCTCATCATTAAGGGGAGTGACATTGTGTTTCATATACCTCTCGGATAACACCTAAATTTGGTTACATCTTCCATTGTACAGAAGCCACATGTGAGACCAGTCTGTAGCAAAATATCCATCTAGCTTGCTAGGCCAGTCTCTACTGAGTAGCAGACCATATGCTTCTGGTATGTCCACAACAACTATGTTGATGCATTGGTGGACTTGACTATCATGGGATAGTCGAATGATCATGTCTCGAAGTTCACTAATGGCTGGTACTGATGTTATGTCAAGTTGGATAATTCTCGCGAATGTTTCGCTCCATCGTGCATTGATCTTCTTAGCAATGGAGAGCGGCATGACGTTGGCTGCCGCGCCAGAATCAACCAAGCAGTTGTGAACATTTTAGTTGAAAAAATCGAATGAAAGCGGGAATGGGGAGAAACCTGAGTTTGCTTCTTCCATCCAGAGTGTATTGAGCATAGTGGATAGTGATCCAGGAGGTGTGCATGCTCCCTTGCTAGTATAGGTTGCGTTGTCTGTTGTTGTTTGTCCCAATGCACACAACAGGATATCTCGCTGAATCTAGACTTTGGCTAACTCAAACAAACTAGTGTTTGCTCGAGCTTTCTTCATGTCATCGACTATGTTGCAATCCAGAGGTGATAGACTCACCAAGATGTCCGGGGTGAAACAGATGTTCATGTTGTCCGACAGAGTGTTCTGCAAATTTCTGCTCATGGATGTACACTTATCCACTGATGTCTTCCCAAACTTTCTTTGTGTTTGTTGCTTTGAGGTAGCTGGTGGATCGGCCTTCTTTATCAGTTGTCTCACTTTCTCTTGCATTTCCCCAAGTGTAGGGGGGGCCCCTTTACTCCTACTATTGTAATGATCATTTTTCTTTTGGGGTTGCTTCTCGGTGTTCATCTTCAAGATTACTTGCGAGCACTGATATGCATTCAGCAAATTCCCATAACTTGGTGTTTCATCAGGTCAAAGCTCTTTGTTATCATCAATGTCTTCCAGCTGCTCCTGTATATCACCATCCGCATCGAGTGTATGACTGCAAATAGATGTAACGACTCTGTTCCAATCTGAACAAGAGTTCTTGGGGTGGAACTCTTCATGGAAGGAACAAAAATTAGGATCAACGCACGAATTGAGTTGGACTACAGGATTCTACACAAATTTGGAAGCAAATTGGTTGTTGCTTGATGAGCGGGTTGATGAACTGTTTGCCTATCTCTGTTTGGGCGGATGACTGCTTTCGAATGTGTTCATTTTTCGTTGCTTGAGTTTGGACATTTTGGTGGTAAAGTTCTTGACAAGGTGAGTGAGGGTCTCAATCTCAATTGCTTCATTGTCTCTACCATTGCTTGTTGTTTCTTGGGGCTTTCTGCTCACATCCTTGGAGTCTTTTGTTAATTCGTCATCCTTGATGACTCTGATTACACTCAAGCCTTTTTCAACAACAATAGCCTCTTCAGAGCTTTCTAAAAGTGTTGGCTTCGTAGCTCATTTGATGAACTGTGCAATGGCGGTTCGCAGTGCAAACATGTAATAGTCAATGGTGATGGAGTCATGAGGTTTAGTGTCTGCTGCAAACTTGTTCAAAATGTGCATAAACCTCTGGTTGAAGGCTTTCACTTTCTCCTTTCCCTCCATCTTGAGGCTTCCCAATTCTTTGAGTAACATGGCTGGAGTCTTGTCATCAGCAAACTTTTCGAGGAACGTATGTTTGAAAGAACCCCAGTTCTGTATGGAGTTGGGTGGAAGGTTGTGATACCAAGCAGCTGCGCAGCCATCCAAGGTACATGGGAACAATCTACATGCTACCTCGTCATAACGTACCTCAAGGGTCTGTAGCTATAGGTAGAAGTTGTCTAAGTGGTCTTATTCCTTCATTACGTTGTGAGGGTTAAACTTGATGTTCATTCTCTCCACTTGTTTTGGCATTTTGTGCAGAACAGCTGCGAGAGCCAATGGTCCTTGAGTCATCCATTCAAGATTTGGGTTAGCCATCTCTTCTTCTTCTTCGTCATCTTCATCTTCTTCGTCCTCATCCTCTCCTTTGGAGTCTAATAGCTTTGGCTCTGAGTCTGTCAGTTCGTCTCCACCTTCACCCCCTCCACTACCTTCCTGTCCACCTCCTATACCGAAGTTTGATCCCAAAATCACAAGAGAGCCTTGTTCGTCTTAAAGGAGGATTGGAGGTTCCTCTATGTCATCAATGGCTTCTTCCAAACCTTCAAGAGTGGAAAGGAATGCTTCTTCCACCGATGATATGATAACTCCTGTGGAAGTGCTTTTGGCTTCTTAGATGTGTGTGGAAGATGTTGGATGTCTGGGTTCAGTCCGACTGCTTTCACAAACTAGTTAGTGATGGGATGGGCGGAGCGAAGGTGTTGATATGAAATATCGTGTTCAATCCTAGGAGGTGAGGAGTAACCAACTAGAGTGTCATGTGAGAGGGAGTGTGAGTTACTGCCTTAACCAGATGGTTGATGAGTGAATGTGAGGGGAATTTCAACCATATACAACTAGCTGCTCTCCTTCTAGCACCAAAAATGTTGATGGTGCTGGACCCACCAACATTCAGGGGATCACCCTAGTATGAAGTCCCAACTAGACCTCACATTGTTTGGTGTGGTGGTCCCATCCGGTATGATGGCCCATTGCCATTGTCTTAAGGATTTTCCTCAACTCTTGCTTGTCAGCACAAGAGAGTGGTATGATTTGTCTTCGGGAAGTGAGGTTCGCATGCCTGG
The DNA here is from genome assembly GCA_000404065.3 of Pinus taeda. Classification (NCBI taxonomy): domain Eukaryota; kingdom Viridiplantae; phylum Streptophyta; class Pinopsida; order Pinales; family Pinaceae; genus Pinus; species Pinus taeda. The sequence continues at coordinate 102,738 of APFE030703150.1, read as the reverse complement.
TGAGTGTAAGTGTACTTATGTCAATGGTTCTTTCGCTGTGAAGGGGAGAGGGTGAAAGTGAGCTCCAAGTTGGATGGGATCAGTCCTAACTTGGCTTGGAACACACAACACAATAGGACATACACAGCTTCCTGAGGAGCAGTCCACACGGATGTGGTAGTCACAACATGTAAGGTAAGATAACACGAACAATACTCATGGATCAGTCTAAATGAGTGCAACAGTTGCTACAGCAGGCTTCATGTGAAAGGTTTGTTTGATGTCTGGAAGAGCAGTCTACATGGGCGAGACGATGTTAACAACATATACAACACATTTCCATTAATATATTATGCATTACCACAAATGAAACAATTCAGATGTAGAACACAGGTTAAAGAAACATGCATTACAAGTGCTAAAGATCAGTCTTACAACAAATATGTGTGAAAATGTGTTGTCCTATTAGCAGGCTTCTAAATTAAGTGAAATTTCCAAGACACATCGTTACACCATACATCACTAACCTCGTGTGTGGGGCATTGGAGCCACTACTTACTCCTCAAATAAAATATTACAGACTCTCTTGGCTATGTGGGAGGAGGTGAGGTGAAAAGTCCTTTGCATGTACAAATGAGGGGCTATTTATAGCCAAAGGTGCAACTGACCCTTATGGTTGTTCGACTACCCTCATGACCATTTGACTTCCATGACTTTTTGACTTACATGACTCTTTGTTCAACAAGTGGGTCTCTTAGAATTCCATGTTACATCACATTGATTGACAACATAACCCATAGTGGACATGTGGGCGACATGACTCATGAGATGACTCGACATGACTTGACATGAGAGTGTTGGTACATTTGTGCTGCTGCTAGAGTGAATGTCGAGTTATAATGCTACTAGGTGATGGATGTCTTCATGGTGTATCATAGCTTCAACTCTGCATGGTGAAGTGTGTGGAGTCTTTGATGGTACTTGATTCTCTTGATGAAGCTGTAGCATGTTGTTCCTTGCTTTCATGCTGGAAGGCTTGACAGGCTCATCTGTTCACGAAGGTGCATGTTTATCACGTTAATCCGCTTCACATGCTTCGTTTGTTTACCCGTTGGTGAACCTGTCCTTCTGCATGTGCTCCCTTCATTCATCCCATTCATCATCTTTCCATTTTTTTTGGTGTACCTGTACCTATAGTCACTCATCACGAGACGACATCAAATCAAAAAGCTCCTAGTCTACCATGACACATGATCATTTCGGATGCAGGTGGCTGGGAGAGGCAGCAAGGTTATGAAGTAGGATGATGGCTCTGGGAACTCCTGATGAAAGCTGCGCAAGAGTCACTGATTGATGGAGACATGCAATCTAAGTCGACAGTGACTGTCTGTGAGGTTTGGCTTGGCTAGGAGGAAAATATGCACAAATTTTGGGAACGGTAGTCCGGGCTATAGGAAGTCAAGGTAGGCATGCTCTGCACATTTTTTGTAATGAACAGTCGGGGGGGGTGGACAACCATATTTTCACAATTTCCAGAGGAATGGGTTGGGTTGCATGAAGGGCCAGCAGGTAGGGATTGTGCAGTTTTTTGGGGGAACTGCCTGGGAGACTGGTAGCCAAAACTGTGTAATTCCCAAAGGGAATTGCCAGTTGGCTGATGGGGTCACTGGCAGCCAGAACTACAGAATTCCCAAATGGAACTGCGAGTTTGCTGTTGGAGTCACTAGCAGCAGAAACTACACAATCCCTTGAGGGAATTGGCAATCTGCTACTAGGGGCTACTGGCAATGGAAAATGCACCGAGTCCAGGAGGTCGACCTGCTGATCATCTCTGTGCAATTTATGAGTTGAGCTGATTGATGGGTGGTGGAAGGCCTGCTCATGAACACTATGCAATTTTCGAGATGAACAATCAGTCGACTATCTAGATGATTGATTTGGAAAACTGCACAATTTTTTGTAGAAGACACAGACAGCCACTTGGTGTCTGTCTGGCCTGCCTGCGAAATTTCCTCAGTCAGTTGAGTGGATGAGGTTAGTGGATTCTATGGAATTTTTGAGGAGATTCAGTCCTAGGGTGACTGTCGAGTCTGACTATCTAGGTGGCCAACATGAGAGCTAATTGAATTGCTTGCGGGCAGCGTAGCTTGAAAAGAATAGCTTGGTGCTTCTACGCGATTCTGGTTGACAGTAGATTGAATCGATGGCAGAGTGCTGGTCTGGCTATTAGAGGGGAGTCTAATTGTCATAAATTCATCAAAAATTGGCTAAGTCTGTGAACAATCGAAAGATGCATAGCTGATCATACGAACACACACTCGCATGAATTGACGATGAAACGACCAAACCATCTAGACACACATGTTCAACATGGCTGACCGATGGTGTAAGTGACAAGCGCAACACTCATGATTGATTGTTCACTAATCGAGACAATACTTGTGTGACAGTGAATGTGACTTTGCGTGTGAGTGCGACAGATGCTTTCATGGCGAACACAATAAGCACATACAAAGCGAAGACCTTGAGCATAACCAGAACATGGTTGCAAACATGACTTAGACATCAGCATGAAAAGACTTGAATGCAATGAACAAGCAAGGCAGATGTAAAGACTTACATGAGCTCACGGAGTGAACCCAAGTGTGTGCAGTCATCAAGTGAAACTCATCAAGGGAGGCTTCGAAATTGGCATAGGCCAAAATTTTGGAGGGTGGTTGTAGCCGCTACAACACTTGGCGACACACTGGTAGAACTCCAGCTTCTTTGTTTCGGTTCATTGCTAGCATAGGGCCTTCGTATTTCGGGGAGTATTGAATGGATGTGTATGTTACTTTAGTTTCCCCACTTACCCCATGGACGTACATGGTTCACCCTTTTACACTCAGTCAAACACAATCAAAATTTCAGCTTAGATCTCAGTGTTGTCAATCTGGGAAGGGTAGTTTAGCTCGTGAGTCTAAGATTTTTAGAGTATAAGTTTTCATCTCTAGTGTTGTTCTGCTACCAATAGGCCTGGAAAGAACCCCTGCATAGTCACACGAGAACACATGCATTTATCCACTGCTAGCAAGCTTGGTCAGTACCCCGGTGGAGTTGCATGCTTCACCTCTCTACGCAGGAAGCCTTTCTCTTCTTTCACCTTTGTATTTTTCAAGAGGACTGTGCATAGGCACTTATTTATTTTTGGGGCAGAAGAGGGATCCTGACTTATTGAGAGAAGAAAAGGTTGATCCTTCAGAGAAGCATGTAAAACCTTTGACATAGGTTTGCTCGTTTGGATTTTCCCCTTCTCTATTTCTACTAGTTGGATGAGCTTGAACACACAGAGAAGAAGGTTGGGTACATGGATGGGGCTTCCCAGTGTGGACACAGGTTCATGGTTGGACTAAAACATCCCTTGCAGATGGTTTGTATTTTCTGTCAGGACTTCATCGGCCAAAAGTTACAAGCTAGGACATAGTATTTGGTAGCACTTATTTCCAGAAACAAAAATAGTAATATATCAAACAAACAAAATGAGCTTAAACAAAAATAGAAAGCAAAATCAAACAAAGAAAAAGAAAATATAATAAGCAAAACAAACCAAATGAAACAACAAGTAGCAAGCAGACTATGTACATGGCATGGGCGCAGCCCGACCTACTGAAAATAATGTTTGAGAGCTTAGCCATTGGCAGGAAGGTTGTAATCCTCCTGCCCAGTGATTGCAAATGATACGTGTGTAGGCCAAGCTTCTTGTAGACCAGTGCAAGGCCATTGGGCTCCACTATCGGAACCTGGTGGCATTCACTACTACTACTACTGCTACTATTGGAAAAACAAATTGTACAAGTTTCATTATCATCAGTTGGACGAGGAAGGAGTCCCAACTGCTTGTCTGATGAGATTGGAGTTGGTTGTGCAGGATAAAACTCCAATGTCCTTTCCAAGAGGCAGTTCTCAAACATGAGTTCTGCAAAGGCCAATGGTTCGTTCTCATCGTTAAAGGGAGTGACATTGTGTTTCATATACCTCTCGGATAACACCCATATTTGGTTGCATTTTCCCTTGTACATAAGCCATATGTGAGACCAATCTGTAGAAAAATATCCATCTAGCTTGCTAGACTAGTCTCTACTGAGTAGCAGGCCATATGCTTCCGGTATGTCCACAACAACTATGTTAATGCATTAGTGGACTCAATTGTCATGGGATAATTAGATGATCATGTCTTGAAGTTCACCAATGGTTGGTATTGATGTTCTATCAAGTTGGATGATTCTCGCAAATGTTTCTCTCCATCATGCATTGATCTTCTTAGCAATGGAGAGCGGCATGATGTTGGCTGCTGCACCAGAATCAACCAAGCAGTTGTGAACATTGTAGTTGAAAACTCCAAATGAAAGTAGGAATGGGGGGAAACTTGAGTTTGCTTCTTACATCTGGAGTGTATTGAGCACAATGGATAATGATCCAGGAGGTGTGCATTCTCCCTTGCTCGAAGAGGTTGTGCTATCTACTGCTGTTTGTCCCCACACATGCAGCAGGATATCTCGCTGACTCTGGACTTTGGCTAACTCGAACAAACTAATGTTTGCTCGAGTTTTCTTCATGTCATCGACTATGTTGTAGTCCAGAGGTGGTAGACTCACTAAGTTGTTTGGGGTGGAATAGATGTTCGTGCTGTCCGGTGGAGTGTTCTGCAACTTTCTCCTCATGGATGTACTCTTATCCGCCATTGTCTTCTCGGAATTGCTTTGTGTTTGTTGCTTTGAGGCAGCCGGTGGATCAGCGTTCTTTATCAGTTGTCTCACTTTCTCTCGCATTTCCCCAAGTGTAGGGGGTGGGGGGGGGCTTTACCCCTAAGATTGTAACGATCATTTTTCTTTTGGGGTTGCTTCTCAGTGTTCGTCTTCAAGATTACTTGCGAGCACTTATATGGGTTCACCACATGCCCAAAACTTGGTGTTTCATCACGTGCAACCTCTTTGTTATCATCAGTGTCTTCCTATTGCTCGTGCATATCACCTTTCGCATCGAGTGTATGACTGTAGACAAAGGTAATGACTCACTTCCAATGTGAACAATAGTTCTCGGGGTGGAACTCTTCGTGGAAGGAATAGAAATTAGCATCAATGCACTGATCAAGTTGGAACACAAGCTGCTGCACAAATTTGGAAGCGAGTCGGTTGTTGCTTGATGAGTCGGTTAATGAACTATTTTCTTATCTCTATCTGGGCGGATGACTTCTTGCGAATGTGTTCGTTTTCCATTGCTTGAGTTCGGACATTTCGGTGATCAAGTTCTTGACAAGGCGAGTGAGGGTCTCAATATCAGTTGCTTCCTTGTGTCTACCCTCACTTTTCGTTTCACGGGGCTTTCTGCTTGCATTCTTGGAGTCTTTCATTAATTCGTCATCCTTGATGACTCTGATTACGCGCAAGTCTTTTTCAACAGCAATAGCCTCTTCGCAACTTTCTAAAAGTGTTAGCTTCGTAGCTCACCTAATGAACTGCGCAATGGTGGTTGGCAGTGCAGACGTGTAATAGTCAATGGTCATGGAGTCATGAGGTTTAGCATCTGCTACAAACTTGTTCAAAATACACATAAACCTCTAGTTTAAGTCTTTCACTTTCTCCTTTCCCTCCAACTTGAGGCTTCCTAATTCTTTGAGTAGCATGGATAAGGTCTTGTCATCAACAAACTTTTTGAGGAACATATGTTTGAAAGAACCCCAGTTCTGAATGGAGTTGGGTGGAAGGTTGTGATACCAAGCAGTTGCACGGTGGTCCAAGGTACATGGGAACAATCTACATGGTACGTCGTCATAACGTACCTCAAGGGTCTGCAGCTATAGGTAGAAGTTGTCTAAGTGATATTTTTCCTTCACTACAATGTCAAGGTTAAACTTGATGTTCATTCTCTCTGCTCACTTCGACATCTTGTGCAGCAAACCTGGGAGAGGCTATGGTCCCTCATTCATCCATTCAACATTTGGGTCAACCATCTCTTCGTCTTCTTTGTCCTTTTCATCTTCTTCTTCCTCTTCCTCCCCTTTGGAGTCTAATGGTTTGAGATCTGAGTCTGTTGGTTTGTCTCCACCTCCACCCCATCCGCTATCTTCCCCTCTGCCTCCTGTACTAGGTGTTGATCCCAAATCACAAGAGAGCCTTGTTCATCTTGAAGTAAGATTGGAGGTTCCTCTCTGTCTTCAATGGCTTCTTCAAACCTTCAAGAGTGGCAAGGACTGCTTCTTCCACCTTTGATACAACAACTCCCGTGGGAGTGGCTTTTGGCTTCTTAGATGTGCGTGGAAGATGTTCCATGCCTAGGATCAGTTCGACTGCTTTCATAAACTAGCGAGTGATGGGACGGACGGAGCGAAGGTGTTGATACGAAATCTCGTTTTCTATTCTGGGAGGTGAGGAGGAACCAACTGCAAAGTCATGTGAGAGGGAGTATGAGTTATTGCCTTGACCAAATGGTTGATGAGTGAGTGTGAGGGGAATTTCAGCCATGTACAACTAGCTGTCCTCCTTCTAGCACCAGAAATGTTGACAGTACTGGACCCTCCAACATTTAGGGGATCACCTCAGTATGAGGTCCCAACTAGACCTCACACTGTTTGGTGTGGTAGTCCCATCCAGTATGATGGCTCGATTGCCATTGTCTTAAGGATTTGCCTCAACTCTTGCTTGTCAGCATAGGAGAGTGGTCTGCTTTGTCTTCAGGAAGTGAGGTTTGTGTTCCTGGTGAGTGTAAGTGTACTTGTGTCAATGGTTCTTTTAGTGTGAAGGGGAGAGGGTGAAGGTGAACTTCAGGTTGGATGGGATCAGTCCCAACCCAGCTAGGAACACACAACACAATAGGACATGCACAACTTCTAGAGGAGAAGTCCACACGAATGCATCAATCACAACATACAAGGTAAGATAACACATACAACACTCATGGATCAATCCGAATTACTACAACAGCTGTTACAGCAAGCTTCATGTGAAAGTTCTATCTGATGTCTGGGAGAGCAGTCTACATGGGCGAGACAACATTAACAGCATATACAACACATTTCTGTTAGTAGATTATGCATTACAACAAATGAAATAGTTCATATGTAGAACACAGGTTAAAGCAACATGCCTTACAAGTGTTAAAGATCAATCTTACAACAGATACAATACATGTGTGAAAATGTGTTGGCCTGTTAGTAGGCTTCAAAATTAAGTGAAATTTCCAAGACACCTCATTACACCATACATCACTAACCCCAAGTGTGGGGCATTGGAGCCACTACTTACTCCTCAAAGAAAAGATTACAGACTCTCTTGGCTATGTGGGAGGAGATGAGGTAAAAGTCCTTTTCCTATACAAATGAGGGGGTAGTTATAGCCAAGGGTGAAACTGACCCTTGTGGCTATTCGACTACCCTCATGACCATTTCACTTCCATGACTTTTCAACTTACATGACTCTTTGTTCAACAAGTGGGTCTCTTGGACTTCCACATTACATCACTTTGATTGAAAACATAGCCCATAGTGGAGATTTTGGCGACATGACTCATGACATAACTTGACATGACTTGACTTGACAGTGTTGGTACATTTGTGTTGCTACTGTAGTGCATGTCAAGCTACAGTGTTGCTGGGTGATGGATGTCTTCATGGTGTATCATAGCTTCACCTCCAAATGGTGAAGTGTGCAGAGTCTTCAATAGTCAATGGTGTTCCTTGCTTGCATGATGGAAGGCTTGCCAGGCTCATTTGTTCGTGAAGTTGCATGTTTGTCACATTCATCCACATCGCATGCTTTTTTCATTCATCTGTTTGTGAACCTGTCCTTTTACATGAGCTCCCTTCATTCATCCCATTCATTGTCTTGCCATGTTTGTTGGTGTACCTGTACCTGTAGTCACTCATGACGAGATGACATCAAATCCAAAACCTCCTAGTCTACCATGACACATGATCATTTTGGACGCAGGTGACCGAGAGAGGCAGCAAGGTTGTGAAGTGGGATTATGGCTCCGAGCATTATTGATGAAAACTGTGCAAGAGTCACTGATTAATGGAGATGGGCAATCTAAGTCAACAATGACTGTCTTCGAGGTCTTGCTTGGCTGGGAGGAAAAATTGCGCAAATTTTCAGAGGGGAAGTCTGGGCTGCAGGAAGGACAGATGCTCTGTGAATTTTTCAGAATGAACATTCAGCGGAGGCTAGACAGCTAGATTTGTACAATTTTCCAGAGGAACGGGTCGGGCTGCATGAAGGGTCAACAGGTAAGGATTGCGTAGTTTTTTAGGGGAATTTCCTGGGAGACTGGCAACCAAAACTGTGAAATTCCCAGAGCAAATTGCCAATTGGCTGCTGGGGTCACTGGCAGTCAGAATTGTGCAATTCCTAGAGGGAACTTCCAATTGTCTATTGGAGTCACTGACAGCAGAAACTACGCAATCCGTGGAGGGAATTGGCAGTCTGCTGCTAGGGGCTGTTGGCAAGGGAAAATGCATCGAGGCCGGGAGGCTGGCTTGCTGATCATCTTTGTGTAATTTCTGAGCTGAGATGACTAATGGGTGGTGGAAGGCCTATTCATGAACACTCCGTAATTTCCGAGATGAACAGTAGGTCAACTGTCTAGATGACTGATTGGGAAAACTTTGCAAGTTTCTAAAGGATACAGGGACGGGCACTTGGTGTTTTTCTAGCCTATCTGCAAAATTTCCTCAGTCAGTTGAGTGGGTGAGGTCAGTGGCCTCTATACAATTTCTTAGGGGAGTCAATACCGGGATAACTATTGGGTCTGACTGTCCGAGTGGCCAGCATGAGAGCCGATTGAATTGCTTGCGGGCAGCACAGCTTGAAATGACTACCTTGGTGCTTTTGCATTGTTTTGGTTCACAATCATTCGAGTCGATGGCAGGGTGATGGTCTGGCTGTCAGAGGGGATTCTGTTCGTTAGAAATTCAGCAAAAAATGGCTAAGGGATTCTGTTCATTAGAACTTCAGCAAAAAATGGCTAAGTGTGTGAACAATTTAAATATGCATAGGTGATCATACAACACACACTTGCATGAATTGATGACGAAATGACCAAACCATCCAGACACACATGTTCAACATGACTGACTGACGGTGCAAGTGACAAGCGCAACACTCATGATTGATTGTTCATTGATTGAGATGACGCTTGCATGATAGTAAATGTGACTCTTTGTGTGAGTGCGACATATGCTTTCATAGCGAATACAACAAGCACATACGAAGTGAAGACTTTGAGCATAACCAAAACATGGTCGCAAGCATGACTTAGACATCAACATGCAAAGTCTTGAATGCAATGAATAATAAAGGCAGATGTAAAGACTCACACAAACTCATGGAGTGAACCAGAGTGTGTGTAGTCATCAAGTGAAACTCTTCAAGGGAGGCTCTCAAATTGGTGTAGGCCAAAATTTTGGAGGGTGGTTGTAGCCACTACAATAGGATGCATAGGAGATGACAATGGAGTTGTTAATTTCATGTTTGTAGAGAAGTGAAGTTTCCTTAGAGCAAGGAATTGGTCTTTAAATGATTAATCTTGTGTATGTAGGTATGATCATGTTTTATAGTTAGGCATACTATGTTGGGATGTCCCCTCGAAGCACCAGGTAACATATGAAGATGGAAGGCAATCAACTCACTATGGAGAACTCTCTGATAATTGGAGTGTCTAGTGGGCTGATATTGTGGTCTCTTGCTCGAGCGGCTTGGTGTTTCATCCAAATAAAAGGGGAAAAATAAGTGTGGGTTGGTCTATGGTCAAGGTAAGAAATTTCACTACTTTTTGTATACTTGTTTCTAATGCTAAGGACTGATAGTGAGGGATCCTTTGTTTCTATTTGATACAGAGATGGGTCATTGTTTTTAAATTTATTCTTTTGGAATGGGGAATGTTTTTAGAGTAGATATTTTTATGGGAAAACTTGGTTTTGAGGCATACTCTTATTGTTGATAATCAATTTGGGTTCTATGTGGGTTGGGTCTCATTATTACAGATCCATAATTATTTTAGGGGTGTTGTTTGGGTTATTTATGCTTTGTTCTTTTGTGTGGCCCATGTGGTTGTTCATTTCTATATGTTAGAGTTGTGGAGATTTTTCCTCCTATTAGATTTCTTGGATGGGAAAAAGTGGGAATTTGGTAGTAGGGTGTAGTGCCTACAAGTATGATTGTGGGTATGCTTTGCAAGTTATATTGGGTTTCTCTATTCCCACTTAACAGTTCACCTATGCATATTTTACTGGTGATTCTCACCTAGGAAATTGATTTCGGTATGTGGTCTATTCTAATTGGATTTATAAAGTTTGTTTTTATGTCTATTCCAAAGTTTTTTTTTTTTCCTCTTAGGCTTAGTCCAAGGAGTCCTGGCTTAGTGATTTCTAAGTACTATGGGAAGTGATTCCTTGGAAATTCAAGGGTGTTGGGACTATTTAACCTTAGCTTCTTGCAATTTGGGACTTATTTAGATTCTATAATTATATTAGAGATTTCCTTGGACTTGAACCTCTTTGAAGTTATGATGTAGGGTGGCGACGGAAGAACTTGGGAAAAAGAACTTGTATATGTGCAATAAGATAACACAATGCTTATGGAGAATTTCCTCAGCACCCAACAGATGTTCCAGAGGCTGGAGGGTGACTTGGACTTCCTCAGGTCACAGCTGGAGAAATTGAATTGGAAGTTGAGGGAATTGATTCCCATTTTGAGTAGACATGAATCCACCATAAGATATGGCATTCAATGTGGATGGACTTTAGGCTCCTAAAATATCATCTGCAAAGCACTCCTGATGGTATTTATTATATTCATTATGTTGGAGGTGGTCAATCTTGTTGTGTTTTTGGATCTAAGCAAGTATCTAAGAAATAATCATGGGAGTCAGTAAAATGCTAATGCGCAAGTTACACAAATGAATAAATACCCATTTTCTATAGTTTTAGTTAAATGGTGCATTATTTTCATATGGTAGCATTGTGTTATATTATGTTGATAATGATATTATCGATCACCTATATAACTCTACAAGCATTTTTTGGATGATAATACCAACTTGAATATATTCCAAGTCTAATTTTATATTGTAAAAAATAAAATTATAAAAATCACCCAATATTTTAAAACTTAATATCTTGAAAAAATATTTTTATATATAATATAAATTTCATTGAAAACACTAACTCCATTATATTCGAAGTCTAATTTTCTTGATTGTAAAGTCATGAAACATAAGCTAGTGTTTAGGAGATTGATACGTATATAAATTTTAAGTGAGATAAGTGTTATTGAAGATTATATGTATTTATAATACATGTAATATTATAATTGTAAATATTTATGCACATAGAAACACCCATTGATTTGTGTGAAGACTCGAACCTACAATCTGCATTAGGGTTTTCTTCTATCTACTCTCTTTGTTGAGGGCCAATGGCTCTCCGTGGGGGGAAGGAGGTAGCCCATCCTTTAGCAATATTGTTGTTGGAAAGAACCCTCGACAAGGAAACCACAGACCCACCACACCTATGCAATCAAAATGCAAACAACAAACCCCGACCAACATTACAGAACAAGGTGAAATTGTTGAGAATGAGGAAAATCCAAGCAATCAATAGGGGAAAGTAGAAGCAAAATCAAATGCCCATCTCTTGAAAAAACAAATCCCTAAAATATGAGATTATATCAAATAAAATAGTGGGAAAATATGGTAAATGAAAGATCAATCCTTAATTTGCAAATTCGTGGGAATTTGGCCAATATAGAAACTTATCATAGTCTGAATCCAAAAAAAATTGCAGATTAAAGGTGACATAGAACTGAAACTAGGCTCAAGGGGATTTTTCATAGTTATTTTCAACTATCTTGAAGACATGAATAAGGTATTTTAGGGTGCCTCATATTTTCTCAACTCTGCAAGGATGTATATGAGACCCTGTGTTGAAAGATTTAACCTTAATAAGAAAAAATTTAATTCAACTCCTATTTGGTTATGTCCTTACTCGTTTCTGCAAGAATTTTAGGAGTTGGACATCTGAGAGGGCATAGGAATTCCATTGGCTCCTTCATGATATTCTCATAAACTACCAAACATGGATGATACACTTCCTACGTTGGAATCTACATCTATCTAGACTAAACCAAATCTATCTCATTCAGCACCAACATCAACTATCATGATGACATATGGGAGCAACCTTTAGATTATGAACAGATACCCTTTCACTTCTGGAAATGCCATGAATACGGGCACTCATTTAGATAATTCCCCTAGAATCGTGTCTAGAAAATAGCCCATGCTAATCAACAAGGAAATGAAGATGGGTTCACAAAAGTACTAAAGAGGAGAAAATCCACAAAGAGGGGAAATACATAACCCTCCTCTTGTAGGGGAGAAAATAATAACGTATTATAAGCTTTAAATACATAATAAGAAGCACTCCAATATTAGGATCCACACCCAGAGGGGATAGAAAATCAATAAATTGATCAGGAGACAGTCAGGGGAGCAAAATAAGACATAATTCAACATACGCAAGCAACGTAGAAAAGCTTAGAGGATGACATAGATATGTTTGAAGACGAACATGACAAATCCAAGAATGATGAAGCATAAGAAACTGATTTAAGAAATCTAAATCTCCCACAAATAGCCCAAGAAATCAAAACAAAAGATCCTCTCAATATTCTAGAGGAGTAAGTGAAACTGGTCACGGAATTCTACTTCAACCAACAAAGGAAAGTAGGAAAACAACACTCAGGTAACAACGCAAAACCAATTAATTCTTCTTCCTTCGGAATTAAGAGCAACATAAGTAAGGTTCACTCCAAGAGTGGAAAATAAGGAAAAAATGGGACAAAAAATCTACCCATTAATTAATCAAGGAAATGGGGGAATATTCATTCAATTCAAGGAAGGTCATACCAATGACAGAGACCTACCCCCCATCTCAATAACTTTATCGATGAAAATCACATCATGGAACATCAGGGCTCTTAATGGTAGAACTAAACAAAGAGACCTAAAATAAATAAATAAATAAAAGTAAAGATGAGAACCCTAATATCATCATGTTGCAGGAAACTAAATGCTCAACTACCACTTTTCAAACTCTCCCCTAAAAAATATAGAGAATAGGTAATGATGCCTCAGGTGCCTCTTGAGGCATTGCAATTCTATGGAACCCAGAGACCTAACTCTAGAAAACTTCTTGTGTACCCATCACACCATCACTACTCAATTCCAACCTATAGACTCCCCCAACAAAGGCTATATCACCAACGTTTTTAGACCTACCTCACCCGGAGATTAAAAAAACCTTTCATATATAGCTTACAAAATCTAGAAAAGATTAATTAATAATCACCACTTGGTTATCAAAGGAGACTTCAACCTAATTAAATCCCTACAAGAAAAAAGAAAAAGGAGGAATCAAAACCTTGAGAAAGACTCCCAACACACCTTAAATCTTCTTCAATCCTCTAAACTAATTGACATAAAAACCAACAATGGATTATACACTTGGAATAACAAAAGAGGCGGACTAGCTCAAGTCGTCTCATGCTTAGACATATTCTTAATTTCTAAAATTCTTCTTCTTCTTGTTTTAAAACTTCATGCCAACATCTTTCCAAGCCATGCTTAAACCCATTGGCCTATACAATTGTTCACATACTAGGGTGGAAAACCGTAAGCAAAAAACCCTTCTGTTTTGAGGCATTTTGGATCAAGTAATCAACATTCAAGGACAACATCAAAAAATAGTGGAAAGAGGCTAACTCGCCAAAGGGAAACTCCATGTAAAAGTTTCACCAAAAGTTGAAAGCCATCAAGAAGAAACCTAATATATGGAATGCGCCAGAATTTGACAACATCTAAGAAAACAAAAATAGAATAGATTCTGAAATCAAAATAATTCATCAAAAAATTATGGAACAAAGGAAAACAAAAGATCTCGCAATAGAATAAAATAACATAAAATTACAAATTAATGGGAGGCTACAGCAAGATGAGATTCAGTGAAGGAAAAGGTCTAGAATCCAATGGCTGAAAGAAGGGGAAAATAATACCAAATTATTTTGCGAGTCTATGATATAGTACAAGAATAGAAACAGAATCATCTTCCTTAAAAACAGTCACAAATAGAGGTTGGAAGGGCATGAAAATATAACTCAACAACCCAACAAATACTTCCACAATCTATTGATAGAGCCCATTGAGGATTGAAATCTAGCTATTATAAAAATCTCTGCCCACATTCCAAATATAGTAACTCGGGTGAAAAATGAAATGTTGATGATAGAAATCATTATAACATAAGTGGAAGAAACAGTCATGAGCATGCACATAAATAAAGATCTAGGCCCTGATGGGTTCACAATAGAATTCTTTCAAGAATGTTGGGATATCGTTGGAAACAAAGTTGCTCAGCTAGTAGAAGATTTCAAAAAATATAGAACTATACCCACTTTGTTGAATGCCACATTCTTAACCCTTATACCCAAGAATTCCAAATGAGAACCCCATGCAGAATTTAGACCCATCTCCCTTTGCAATGGAATTTATAAAATAATCTCTAAATTCATTGCAAGTCAAATTAAGCCTCTTTTTCCCCTCATCATTTCCCAAGAGAAATCTGGCTATGTGGAATGCTAAAAGCCTTTGGTTTTGAGGACTCCTGGGTCTCTTGGATCCTGAAACATATCTCTAAATACTTCACCATCCTAGTAAATGAATCACCCTCCCCTAACTTATTCCCATCTAGAGGTATTTAGGAGGGGGATCCTCTTTCAACATATCTAGTTCTTATCATGGTTGAAGGGCTTGGTAGATATGTAAAACATGTCATTTCCACTAGCTCCCTAAAGGGCCTATTCAGTGGTCCCAATTTCCCACCATCCTCTCACTATAAATTTGGTGATGACACCCTTATCATGGGTCAACCATATACCAAAGAAGCCTCAACTTACAAATCCATTCTCTCATACTTCACTAATGCCTCATAAGCTGACATAAATCTGATCAAATCACAATTTTTTTTTTCAACACCCTCACACCTATCCAATCCCACATTTTTGTATTTTTAATCTTCCGCTCAGAGCTCCCTTCCATCCAAATATTTAGGCACCCCTCTAGTAAAAAAACCCCTATGTATTAAAGTCACAAAAAACCTACTTACGAAGTTGGAAAACAAACTATCTTGTTGGACCTTTAAATCCCACAATATTTCCAGCATAGCAATCTGTCTTAAAGATATTCTTCAATCTCTTCCCTTATACAGCATCATATCCCTAGCTTCTCCTAAAAATGCGCTAAAAAAATATGCTTCATCCAAAGGTCCTTTATATGGGGGGGGGATCCAAGCAAGAAAATAAATTGGCACTAGTTACTTGGGAGAAATTATGTAAAGAAAAAATCATAGGAGGTGTAGGCCTCCTCAAGGACCCAGAAATCCTAAGCAACGCAATGGGAGAAAAGATTTGGTGGAGGTGGCTTAAAAATACATATGCTCTATGGAGTAAAATATGGAAAATAAAATTTGTTCTTTATGTAAACAACAATCAAATTATCAAATTGTAGGGACAAATAAAGGGGTATCACCTTTTCAATCATGTATGGAATAACAAGAATCTAATACAAAGCCACAACTTTTGGGAAATACATAGTAGAAATTTTGCCTTATTCTAGGGGGACTCATGGAAAAAATGGCCTAGACTATAACAAAATGTAGACATAATTATTCTCAAACCAAAATTGCAGCAACAAAATTAAGTATTTGTTAGAGATTACTGAAACAATACCATAGTACAACCCCAATGGAGGCATTGGAACAAAGGAAGCCAAGAAGACTCCAACATCAATTTAGAGTCTTATAAAGCCTTGTACAAGGAGTTGGAGCATAAAAATATTAAATTCTAAATGGGAATGACATTCTCAAATAGGGACAAAACCATAAAGGAGATTTCAATCTTAAGGAAGCCTACAACATATTGGTTGGCACAGTGGAACATTCGAAGGATCATATGTGAAGAAGGCTATGGAAGGTGTAGAAATAGCCCAAAATATCACTCTTTGTTTGTTTTCTTCTCAATAACAAAACATTAACCCGTGAATAGCTCCAAAAAAAAAGGCTTTCATGGCCTTGTGCAATGGCACCTATGTTACTCAAAAAATGAAATCGTGGAACAATTGTTAAATGATTTCCAGTTTGCATCAGAAATATGGGATCATGAAACAATCATCTTTGGGAAAAATGATAGAAACAAAAATAATATAAAGAAAACATTGGAGGAATATTGGCAATCTACACCCTTCAAGAATTCAATAATCAACCAAATATGGCAACTCTTCCTAGGGTTTATAGTCTGGGAAATTTAGAGGGAGCACAACTAGAGAATATTCAAGGATACCACAAGACCTCTGAATTTGGTTTGGAAAATATATATTTGATAAATTTAAAGAAACTATTCTCATGTCCCCATGGAATTCTCACGATTAGAACTGTGAACCATCTGAAGCTTCTATCCTCAATCTCTTAGGATTACATCAACCTATGGTGACAAATCATGTTATCATCACTCCCACACCCAAACAAGCTTGAGGCATTGGCAGCCTCCACTGAATGGTTTTATAAATCTCAACTTTGACGATGCATCCAAGGGAAACCACAGGCTTCATAATTATAGTGGAGTGTTTAGAAGTGCAACAAGAGAAATACATGTGTACACTAGAGCTATTGGCCATGACACTAGCAACACAACAAAGCTTTATGTGGTTAAACAAAGAATAAGAATTGCAAAGAGATTAGGTATTCAAATGTCAATTGTAGAAGGGGATTCAATAATTATAATCAACATGCTCAAAAGAATCCAAAATGGCTCCAATCCAACCAAAGTAACAGAGGACTGGAGACTGTTAGCCAGCTTGGAAAACACTGCAAAGTAGCTAACAAACTTTAATGATCTCATCCTTAAAAAAACATTAATAATGGGCAACATGTTAGCATAAAAGCTTGCAAATGAGGGCCTTAATTACATTTTAAAGGCTTTGGACTCAATATGGATGCAGCTCCCCTTAGAGCACTTGACGGTAGAGTGTTGGGATCTAGCACCGCAATATATGATTCCTTGTGGAGGGTGCACATCAATAAAACATCAGGATGATAATGAAATTCCACCACTCTAATATAAGGTGGTGGGATACCCACACCTAGCAGCCTACATGGACACCCTGCCACCACCAACCTCATTTTAGGTAAGGCAAGGCATATATGGTATGACATGTAGTCATGCAAAGGGCGATGGGCATCCTTTGGATTCGTATATCTCCCACCACCCGAATCAGGCAGGAAATCATGGCTAAGAGAGTTTGAGGACACCAATATAATTTTAAGCAAGAAGGGAAAGCTTTCTGTGTAACTTAGTGGAAGCACTTGCAAGTTCTTGTAGTCTTTAAATAATGGCAAGCGCTCCTTTGGTCTAGCAACACAAACCTGACAAGTCTCACTTACAGAAAATATGTATTCCCCCATATTCACTCTTTCAATTAGTCCTTGTAGCTCCAAGCTCCCAGTGATCCTTTACGCCTCTCCTCTACAAGGAGCCTTGTCACTCAAGTTCAGAATTCTATTTCATATCCCCTATAATTCATCTTAGGATTGGAGGAATATTGGCAATCTACACCCTTCAAGAATTCAATAATCAACCAAATATGGCAACTCTCATTTCTTTCTCTAGTCTGTAATTTTGGATCCTATCTTTTTTCCCCTTTCTCGGCCCTATTTTTGTTAGAGGATTTTTTACATCTGCCTCTTTGTAATTTTGACTTTCACCTTCTTCTATCAATCTATGCAACCCACCATTCCTTTGTTTCACCTTGTCAACCCTCTATTCCCCCTCCTGTGGGCTACCACTCACTTTATGCTCTTTCACTATGGCAAACCTCCCCTGCTTCCTTCATTTCCATGGTTTATCATCACATTGCTAATCCTCCTACAAGAGGCCATCATGGCAAGCTCAGTCAGCCTCCCTGTCCTACCCCCACCTGCCCCCCTCTATGCATGCCACTCACACTCAAGCCTTTGCCAGAGCTACCACCTACCACTATCATCACATAATTATAGAAGTTGTGCAAAGGGTTATTGCTGACATCGAAGAGCGGGTCTTTCAAGTGAGACAATTTGTTCCATATCACCATGTTGTGAGAGAAACTGAGGACTGCATTCCCAATATCAGGAATTCTACCAAATCAAAGACTTATCCCTACATTTAGATAGTCAATCTATACTGGAATGTCAAAACACTCATGGGTTTAGTCCTTATAGACAGGGATGACAGCCAACAGGAGATCCCCATCTACATGTCAGAAGTCATGGAGAAGATGGAAAATATAGATGGTAAACTCAATCATCTCTTCAAGCAAATTTGAACAACTACTCTGCCACATTCGGACACGAGTAACGATCCTCCCCCTCCAACTCAAACTTATAACCCAGCAGCATGACAACACTCACAACTCAATTTTTGTTTTATGTTTTGTTAGAAAATATATTTTTGCCTCCCAAACTATGTAACTTTGTCCATGTTAAGCTCTCTTTCTATTCTTGGTTCAAACTTTCAAACCCACATATCATAAACAATGAGGGTGATCTAAAAAAAAAAATATTATTTTACTAGTCTAGCGTCACCAATAACAAACTGGAAATATCCATCTATAATGTAGCTTTGCTTTTTATGCAAAAATATAATATAGTTCCTTAGATCATTTTTAAAAAATTATAAATTTGAATGAATTAATTAAATTAAATTTAATAAGGTAATTCTTTCAAATTTATTATTAGAATCTGGTAATATGATGTTTGATGAAATTATAATATTTAATTGTTTAAACTATTTTTTAATATAAAATTAGTTTTAGTGTTTCAAAAAATCCTTAGATATTCATATTATACAAATTCAATAACTTGTAAAATTTTCTCAATTTCCAAATCAAATTTGCAATAAAATCAAATTAAGAAATTAAACTCTTATATCCTTACACAGTGAAATTTGAAATTTAAATTAATTTGTCATTTGAATTAGAATTCCTTCATAACCATTTGAAGTAATGTTGCACTTATCGCAATACTATTAGAATTATCGCAATAGTATTGCCGAAATCAACCTCGACGATAATATCGGCACTAATTATCACAATAATTTTCCTTTTTGAAATTATCATGATAATTTATATAATTATCGTAATAATTTCGAAATCGTCGCCCCACCCTATCAATTTCAACTTATTAACAATTTTTTTTTTTTTCTTTTGATTCTATTTTTTTAAAAGTGAGTTAGGACATTGAGTTGTGAGGATACTCTAACTATTTCCATCAAGTAAACAAGGGGAAATCTATTGTTTTTATTTCCCATGGTTCATCTCATGAGATACATAACGTTGTAGTTAATGGTAATATAAAATTCTTAAAATACAACTGATATTTTCATTTATCTTTCATTTCATCCTTTTACTTAAACTTTTAGCTTTACCATGAATTGACTTAGGATGTTTGAGAGTGGTTCCAACCTCATTGGATTTTATATGGAGAAAGTAGAATTTTAGATCTCACTCAAAATCCAACGAACTTAATAGTTTTTAGGATTTCGGGATTGGTGAGATTGTAGTGTTTCTACTACTTTTGGTGATGTATGAGGGTATTGAACTAACACTTAATCAAGATCACCAAGCCCTCTATGTACCTTGATGTCGGTGGCATTGATTGTTGAGCTCCTCCTTCATGATTGTAGTAAAAATATACACTTCACTCAATTACTCATGGCCCTATTAAAAATGTATGCTTCGCTCAAGAAAAATCATTGATTATAACGTTAAGTTTTTTCAATCTCATTTTAATGCTTAGAGGGTGATCTTGATGAGGAGAATCCCAATATAGGAAATGATTTTGACGTTATGTAGTTATTTGTTGTAGCATGATTTTCTTTGGATCTTATAAACCATTTAGAGCCTCTCTATTGATCCTTTTTTTTATTCAGAGATGGCTTGCACTTGCAAATATTTTGGTTATATGCACCCTTGCTATATACATGAAAATTTTACATATTTGTTATAATAATTTGGATTCATATGGATGCACATGAATTACTTGTTGTTTTCAAATTTGGTATTTTATGTATTTTTTTGGTCGATCAATCTTTTGGTCCAGTTGAAGACGTTGTGACCATTTTCCATCAGGCAAACAAGGGGAAATTGTTGTTTTCATTGCCATTATTCATCTTATAAGATACGTTATTTTTGTTTTGATATGCTTTTTTTATTCATCTTATAAAATACGTTTATTTTTGTTTTGATATGCTTTTGTATCATTCTATTAGATCTTATCATATTTTAATATCGATGTTTAATATATTACTTGATATTTTATCCATCTTATATATTGTTTTTCTTTTTATATTTATGTAAGAATGTGTTTATTTTAGGTTGATATTGTTTTAGAAGTTAGAACATTTAGAAAAGAAAAATGATTGTTTTTGTAATTTTTAAAGTTTCCTTATAATTTTTAATATTACTGATCATTTAAATTTTGAACCACCAGTGATAAATGTAACATGTAACATTGATTTGAAACAAAGTTGATAAATATTTCATTCAAATGTGTACAATGGTTTAACATTGACACATTCATTCGAAACATTGTCTTTTTGCCAATGTAAATATTATGATGATGTTTTGGTGGATCCCATTCCACCTATCAAAAAACAATGGGCAAAGACAGAAGGAATTGTGAATATACGTCGATTCGAGGAAATCATTTCGTCAGGCCGCCATTGGGCCAAAGTTCATGAGGGGCGACGGGAAACAGCCGGTGGGCGAGAATTAATGCGGGGTCGGTCCATGGAGTCTGACGATCGTGCAGCCCGTCATAGGTCCCAACTCTGAATTGAATTGAATTGAGAAGGGAAAATTATTGACAAAATATTCGGGATAACGCATGACATGACGGACAAAGGATGGGATTTTGATACTCATACAACCAAATCTCCACGCCTTACGTTCCACACTGAACTTCCCAACTAACGCCTGCAGAGAGAGAGGGGGCATCCCCAATGCCCATCACAATGGGCGGTGGACCGTCATTGGTAATCTATCAGTTTTGCGTCCTTTTAGGACTTTACAGAGGCTACTGGCTCTCTCTGTCAGAAGAAAAAGCTTGGCATAGTACTAATGTGATTTACCCCAGTGTACAATATATATTTATGGTGGTCATTGCAAGGAGTTTCTGTATGTTTTTTCTCTTTTAAAAGGATAACGTGGGAACAACCTCAAATCCATTCTCTCTGGGATCAATTTTACAATATCCCATTTTGATAAGGGTTTATTTGTCCATATCACTAAAGTGGCTTTATTTCTGAAGCCCAAGAACTTTTGTAAAAAAAATGGATGTCATATCTATCATGCAAATTTTAATGATCAACTATTAATCATGGCCCGAGAAGGATGATGCGGGGTGGTTTGTTCTTCATCCCCGTATAGAATGGCGGGTTTTAACCATGCTTATTCAATGCGTAGAGATAGTTTCAGGTTTGAAATGTGGGAAACCACCTGCCCTAATTTTTTTGTTGGGAAATTTTTCTGTTCTTTGGATTTTGGATTTTAGCTTATTGGGTTGGTCTAAGGCAATTATAATGCTTTTTATTGTTTTTCTTTAGTTTTATGGTACAATAATGTTTGTTGGTTTTTTGTCTCGTTCTTGAGGTGTTTGTTGGTTTTTTGTCTCATTCTTGAGGCAATTGGATTTCGTTATAATGGGAGATAGTGGAAACTTTGAATTTTCCTTATGTTTATGTTGTCATGTAGTTCTATGTTCTTAATGTTAGCTTTATCATTCTTTCAGTTCTATCATTGAGTTTTATTCAGGAAAGTCCTTGTTCTGCGACTCCTTTTCTTTTGGCATCTTTATTCATGGTTTTATTTTTGCTTATTAGAGCTATGGAAATGGGCTAAGCTTGAATTATTAGTCTTTTCATCTATGGCTTGTGGATCATCCATTCTTTCTAAATTTGAGTTATATTAGCTTAGTTTCAAGATTTGTAGTCCCCTTTTGTTCAAGCTTCTCTATTGTATTTTCTTATAATGATTCAAGGGAAATAAGATGAGTTATTTTCAAACATGGGAAAATCATTTAAGTCAATAGCAATTTATTATTAGTAATTTCTTCTTAACTTACTGAAATTGAGTAGGCTAGCATTACCCATACTACATTAGGAACATTCTCTTGCTCTAGAAGGAAGGAATTGATTATTTAGTGTTGGAATGTAATAGAGTTCACAATCTAGTTATCTTGTAGCAAGTGGAAGCTCTCTCCATTATCTCCAACAACCAAGGAATAGAGAGATTGGTTCAAATGGGGGTAAAGGGAGATGAATATGTTCACTAGTTCTGTGATCCTATGTAGATTGGGGGACTGAAATCTGCTCAACTTAATGAAGGGAAGAAGAAGGTCTCTCTTTGTCATTAATTTCCATGTTTTTTTTTTTCAAATAATTTATGTTTTAAATTAATATGTGAAACAAGTTGTATGCATAAATACTTGAAATTCATATTTAGAAATGTTATTTATGTGTTATAATATTTATCTAAAATTACCGTCTAGATTTTAATAAATATATTAATATATTTATTACAAAGTTGATATAATCAATATTTTAATAAATTATTATTTTTAAAATTATATTATATAATAAATAAAATTAATATATAATTTCAAATAAATAATTAACTATCTATATTTATTTTTATAAATCTTATAATTTCATATTCCACCTGCAAGTCTATTGTGATTGAATGCTTTTCCCTTTGATGGACGGTCATAGCATTGCGACCGTGCAAAACTATTCGCCTTATCACATTTTACAAAGAAAGAGATTTCTCCACATACATACCTCATTAATATATTATGATTTAATAAAGTTTTATCATTATTTACTCAATATTTTATATGAGTTTAAGAAACAACAAATAAATAAAGTTGTATTAATTATTTTAAAATAAAAATGATATTTTGGATAAATTTAATTATTATTATTCTTATATATTTATTATTGTATAATATATTAAAAATAAAAGAATAGTTAGGTAAATGTGCATATTCATTTTGTGGCAAGAGAATTAGAGAATTGTAAAGATATAAAATAATAAATTTCAAAATGAAGCGGTGTTTAAAAACACCATTACAATATTGAATATAAATGAGGATAGCTAAACATATAGAATATCATATAAAACTTATTGTATCAATATGATAGGTTTATTCATAAGATTGTCTACATATAACTCAAATTATAACTAATTATTATAAGACAAGGAAAATATATACAACTTAAATCACCATAGGCATACTTAGATATTTGATATTTTTTCCTTGACTTATGCACCATTCAATCAAGTTGGGATTGCCTTTATATAGTGAGGAGATAGGCAAGAAAATAAATAAGCTCTAATCGCTTCAGAGAAATTATGTAAAGAAAAAATCTCAAGAGGTTTAGGCCACAGAGACACAAAAATCATAAGCAAAGCAATATAGGAAAAAACCTAGTGTATGTGGCTTGAAAATCCATATGCTCTATTAGTAAAATATGGAAAAGAAAATATGTTCCTGATGTAAAAACAATCAAATTATCATATTGCAGGGACAAATAAAGGGGTCTTACCTTTAGAATCATGCATGGAATAACAAGCATATAATACAGAGCCACAACTGTTGGTAAATACACAGCAGAGATTTTACCTTATTATAGGAGGACTTGTGGCAACAATGGCCCAGACTAAAACAAAATGTAGACATAAATATTCTCAAACCAGAACTACAACAATTGAACAAAATATGTGTCAGAGATTATTGGAACAATATCACAATACAACCCCAATGGAGGCACTAGGACAAAGGAAGCCAAGAAGACTCAAACATCAATTCAAAGTCTTACAAATCCTTGTGGAAGGAGTTGGAGCATAGAAAGATTAAAATTCTAAATGTGAATGACATTCTTAGATAGGGACAAAACCACAAAGGAGATTTAAATCTTAAGGAGGCCTACATCATATCGATTGGCACACTGGAACATTTGGAGGAGAATACATGGAGAAGGCTATGAAAGGCACAAAATTGGCCCAATATATCACTCTTTATTTGGCTTCTCCTCAATAAAAAAACATTAAACTGGGACCAACTCCAAAAAAGAGGCTTTCATGGCCTTGTGCAATGCCACCCATGTTACTAAAATAATGAAATAGTGGAACCCCTATCAAATGATTTCCAGTTTTCCTTAGAAATACGGGATTTGAAAACAATCATCTTCAAACAAAATGATAAAAAAAAAACTAAAATAAAGAAAACATTGGAGGACTGATAATCTACATCCTCCAAGAAGTCAATAATTAGCAAAGTATGGAAACTCTTCCCATGGTTTATAGTTTGGGAATTTTGGAGGGAGAGAAACCAGAGAATATTCAAGGATACCACAAGATCTTTGAATTTGGTTTGGAAAAAAATCTTGGATAAAGTTAAAGAAACTATTCTCATCTCCCCATGGAATTCTCACAATTGAGATTGTGAACCATATGAATTTTCTATCCTCAATATCTTAGGATTGCATCAGTCAATGGTGATAAATCATGTTATTGTCACTCCCCACACCCAAGCAAGACCAAACCATTGGAAGCCTTCATCGAATGGTTTCATAAAACTCAACTTTGATGATGCATCTAGGGAAAACCATAGGCCTGCTAGTTATGGTGGAGTGTTTAAAGAAGTGCAATAGGAGAAATACAACATGTGTACACTAGAGTTATTGGTGATGACACCAACAACAAAATAGAGATTTATGTGGTTGAATAAGGAATAAGAATTACAAAGATTTTAGGTATTGAAACATTGATTGTAAAAGAGGATTCAACTGTGACAACACCAACCATGGTTCTCTTGTAACAAACATTGTAAATATTTCATGAAATTAGAATTAAATGGGTTGAGTCAAAGGGACATGGATTCCATAGCTTGGGAGGTTGTTTGCTTAATATTGTTATGGGTTTCATATTCAAGAAATTTGAAATTAAGAAATCCATTAAAAGAGTTCATTGGTGACCCTTAATGGACTGTCCCCAAATTTAATATGGGCTACAAGGAGGTAAGAAGGCCATGCTACCTTAAAAAAAATTCACAAGACAAGGAGGACAAAAATTAATGCAAGATGGAAATGGAGATAGTAAGGACAGGGGGTTAACCCCTATGCATCAAGGAAAACAACAGAAGAGAAGGCGGGAAGGAGGATGTTTTTTCCAAAGGGAATTCATGCATTCGGATAGATAAAGAACACAAGCAAGAGAGGAAGAATGGAGTGAACTGATTTCGGTTGGAAAAACTGGTGAACATATGTTTTCTCCTTGGTGAGTACCCATGCCTATGGAGTCCCTGGAAATCCATAGGGTGGAGATGATTTTCTCTAGATTCCCTTAGTGGTGTGGGTGGAGGATTGTGTCCTTAGATTCCTAGAGGGAGAACCTCTGAAACCTTGTTGTTGTTGATAAGTAGTGTGTTCTACACTCTCCTAAGTGGGTGGAATCATTGTGTGATGTTTAAGGGTGGAGAGGTCACTCTTTGGATTACCTTTCTATTTTAAGGGTGGAGAGGTTACTCTCTGGATTCCCTTGTTATCTAAAGGTGGATTCAATTGGCCTCTAGATTCCCTGTGTTTATTTGACTGTTGAGTGGTTGGTGGGTGGAGGAGAGAGGTCCTTCAGCATTCCTGTTTCAGATGGCAGTTGCCATTATCTCTAAAGCAAGCCCCTCAGTCTCTAGAATCTAGTTCGAGGATGACACTTGCAAGTAATCTTGGTTGTAGTTGTCTATGGTTAGGTAGAGAGTCCTTATCCCAGACTCTGTTGCTTATGATAGTCCAAGATAAGTGTTTCAATGCATTTGTCATGTTAATGAATATGTGTTTGCATTTCTAGATTGAAATCGTGTTGATATTTGTAATGTGACTGTGTTGCAAATACTAGGTTGAAATCATGTTTAAACGTGAGTAGCAGAGGTGTAATACATTCTTGGCACGAAATGATTGTTATGAAATATTTCTTTGTTTTAATGACATGCATATCAAATAAATAATGGACCTTGGTAAACCTCAAAAATGGCTTAAGAGCTAGAGTCAAATAATATAATTTGTAGCAGGTGAACCCTTTACTACAAAATGAACAAATCCTATTGGCTACGTTGATGCATGCATGTCTCTGTGGACGTATGCTTCCGTAAGAGTTACAAGTGGTAAACCAATTTGGGAAGCGGGTGACAATGTTGAGGATGATATCCTCTTCTAACCATTGTAGCCCAGACTTTCCTTAAGAGATGCAAGCAACCTTGCATTTTCAGTAGTCCTGGAGGTCTTTGACAAGTATTGGAGGGCCATTGGTTGCAACCTAGCAAGCATGAGTTTGCGCCTTGGCCTACAGATCAACGAGGGGTGTCAATCTCCTCAATGTCCTTTTGGTATTTAACAACTCCTATGGACTTTGGAGGAGTTATTCAAGCCTAAGCTCAGGAGGGTAGCACCTATAAATACTAGCAACTCTTGGAGGCCACGCAAGGTCATTGGCCTAGATCATAATGGAAGCAGAATCTATGAAACCTAGCCTGGAAGGAACCCATACTCGTCGGTGGTGCCATGGAGTTACCCCAAGACCAATTTAGCACCAATACCATTGGACGAAAGAAAAACAAACCTAGACATGGCAGGTCTTGATTGGCTCTTGTAGATCATGTCTTATCGTGATTGGGCGTGGGGAGGGTATCTTTACTGGGACAATATCTCGACCATCTCTCATGGACCAATCAGAGGCAAAGGGGGCAGAGGAAGACAAACTAATTTCATGTTATGATGCCCCTTCCCAATAATGTCATTAGAAAAGGTGGCGGGGTGGTGCAGTTCTCCTGAACCGTCAGTTCTAACGAAAGAGATGTGAACCATTAGATTTGGGGAAAAAACTATGAACTATAACCTTGATTACGTCGGTCTCGGGTGGGGTTAATGGGTGTCCAAGTCATGACAGTGAGAATCATAGATCAGGATGTCGAGGGAGGAGATCTGTCGAATTAGACGATGTGCAACTACCCACGGATGGTGACATCAATGTAGGGACCATCGGGCCTAGTCAAATTATAATAGACATAATGTTATAACAAAAGAAAAAAAGAACAAGACTAGCATACAATTAACAAATGATTCAAAAACAAAATATAAACCAGTATGGTGTAAGCAGTACGTCATTCCTCTAACAATACCTAGGGAATTGGATCCTCAGTGGCACCATGTCCCACCGGTAGGAGTGGTGGGAGGGGATTGTTACATCAACATGCTCAAAATAATATAAAATGGCTCCAATTCAGCCACAGTAACAGAGAGCTAGAGATTGTTGTCTAGCTTGGAAAACATTGCAGAGCAGATAATAAACTTCAATTCTCTCATCCTCCAACACATATTAAAAATGGGAAACATGTTGGAAGACAAGCTTGCAAATGAGAGTCTTAATTACACTTCAAAGTCTTTGGACTAAAGCTGCACATAACTCACCTTAGAGCACTTGAAGGTAGAGTGCCAAGATCTAGCATAGCAATATATGATTCACCACAGAGGATGCACATCAATAGAACATCAAGCCGATGATGACATTCCACCACCTTAATATAGGGTGGCAAGTTTCCCACACTTGGCAGCCTGAATGGCTACCTTGCTGCCACCAACCTCGTTCTAGGTAAGGCAAAGCATTTATGGTCTCAAATGTAGTCATGTGAAGGGTTATGGGCATCCTCTGGATTTATAGATCTCACACCACTCGAATTAGGCAGGCAATCATGGCTCAGATAGATCGAGGATGCCAATATACTTTTAAGCAACGAGGGAAATCTTGTTGTGTAACTCAATGGAAGCACTAACAAATCATATGAGAAAATGAATAAGCTCTTTATTAATATAGAAGGAAGAGTACACCCAATATAGTTCGATCCTTTGCCACTCCTCTAGCTTCAGTCCAACCCTCACCACATCAAAAGCACACTACTTTAGCAACATAACATTGCTTAACATAAACTCAATTCTCAAACCAACAGAATTTCCTTACAAACTTCAGATTCTAGCCCCTTGATCACTATGATGAGTGCTCAATTTATAGGAAATGGAGTTGGTTTTGTCATAAATGAGGGTATTGAATGGCCTTAGAAACTTGGAGTTAGTTTCCATGGAGCAAGGGATGAGAGGATAGGACGTTAATGGATCCTTAGCCTATCCAATTTCGAGCTCATAAAAGGAGATAAGAGATGGGATCCTTCTAGAATCATCTAGAATGAAGGAATATTCCCATAACCCTATGCAAATTTCGCTCAATCTCACCCAGCGTAGGTCAAAGAGGGCCCAAGTGCACTGTAGTGTAGGCCACAGTGGGCATGCCTGCTTTGTAGTACACTATCTCAAGGCTTAGGCTACGCTGGTGTCCCAAGGAGGCATTTCAAAAAGGCTTCAGGCCAGGAAACTTCGAGGGAAGGAAGCATTAAATGTGATGACTTTTTTATGGCATGTAACAACTGAATTAGGGTTTGATGAGCCCTAATAGTATTGATCTGAATGTTGGGAGTGATGTGCCCAAATAGACCTGTAATAGTTTCCCCCTAAAGCATGAATTCAAAAATTATAATGTCGAGTGATATGCTTTACGATGTGAAAGAGAGGAACTAAAGTGGAAGGTGACTTGCATTGATTATAATACATCATGATATTTTGAATTTTTTCATGAATTGCTGAGGGAAGGCATACCCATACTCAGCATATAAACTTTTCATTACATGTACATAGATAGTCGTCTACATATATAGACCCATGATAGGATGACCATCCGTGTAAATCCACTATATAAATGATTTCGTACTCTCCTGAAATCGCAACCTGGATGGATGAAAATAGATCTGGGGTCTTCTATCTCATCCAATCGTTCGCTCAAGTATGAATCTAACCATGTGAATATGTGATCTGAAGTAGAACATGGGAAGACATCGTCTGATTACCAACCAATGATGTAAGATGTTAATAAACGAGAGAGAGATCACTGATAATGATAATGATTCTCAAGGTACTGTAGTATCTTCTGCATGGTGTGAATAAATGTTTTGATCAACATACAAAGTCTTTCATTCAAAGGCCAGTGATGTCAACCTATCGCCAGAAGCAAGAAACTTGCCATTGATGTATGCAAGCCTCAAGGTATTGGAAGGTGTTTCTAAGTCAACTTCTTGGATAATGTGTTGATGTCAACAAGAAGCAACTTATCACAAGAAGGCCTTAATGTATCCCACTTCGACGACACGAAACAAGTGTAATTATTTTGGAGACGGAATGTGACTGACAACACAAGGTTTAGGAATGGCAGTCATGAAAATGAAGGTTTATGAGTTTTACTGAATGACTTCTCTTTAGCATGTCGGTGACACTGAATGAATTGGCAACATTGACCCAAAACAAAAGTGATGGATGGTGTCATAGACCATAGGTATGATAACCATCAAGTAGATAACCCAACCCAAATAGTCACAAAGATGAAGTGAAAGTGTCATGTTCAAGAGTGACTTGCTATCATAAAGTGATTTATCCCTTTTCCCATTTTCCCCAGTCATTGCTGACCAGTACCTCTTTATTTTTTAACAAGTTTGAGGAGGATAACATAGGCTTGTAGTATAATTCCACCCTTTGGGTGAAACCATCACTATGTGATGTTTTAACAAGTCTATCGAAGGTGAAACTTGGTCTTGTCATGATGGACAAGTTTGTCGCTATTTGATGCTTTAACGAGTTTAACGACAATGAGAACTTGGTCCTTTTCATGTTTAAAGAGTTTGAAAAGGGACAAAAAGAAAACTCCAAAAGTTCTTTTTTGTAGATTTGTCTCTCAAGTCCAAAAAAGCGTAAAATAATACAAGAGAGAACCTATTGACCATGTTCAATCAACGTATTCCTTTTTCGTAAGTAATCTATCTCAGTCTGGAAAATGGTTAAACTTATATTGAGTAGATGTTGTTTCCAATCCATTTACAAGATGAAAAGGACAAGCGCCTAGCAATATTTTCGTGTTTAAAGAGTCGGAAAAGAGCTTGAAAGCAGACCCCCTATTTTTATTTTCTTTTAACAAGTCAAAAAGGAAAATATTCGGTGATCTTTTCATTTTTTCAAGTCAAAAAAGAGCTTAAAGGTGACTCGTCCTGCAGGAATGGGTGGTATAAAGGGTAGCATCCAGTTCTGGTGATGTTGGAACTTCTCAAAACATGTTGATTTATGTGAAGAGGCTAGATAATAAGACCACTCATTGCAATTGTTCCTCAAAAAGGTTAAAACAACCAAGTGAAAGTGTATGATCGGTCAAGCAGATAATGACGATGGAATGAGAAAAACCAATGCTCATCTGACGGAAGAGGCTAATAGAATGGTGATCACAAGGGTTAAAATGGAGATGGGTTCATTTTTACACAAGCTTGAAACAAAAAACTATGCTTGGATTCAATTTCATGTTTACACAAGCTTGAAACGAAAAATATTTCTTGGATTCAGTTTCATGTTTACACAAGCTTGAAATGAAAAATTATGCTTGGATTGGTTTACATGCCCCCAGCATGATGACTCGATTCTAGGTGCATGCCCCCCAAGCTTGATTACATTTACCTAAGTAGACTACTCGTGGCTATCAGGTGGATGCAATGAAGGTTCGTTTACGAGATCAAGTGAAAGGCTCGACTAGGATTTTATGAGATCTACTCAAAGAATCAAATTGGAACTTTGTTCTAGGGGACCTTGTTTCATTTTTTAATGAGCTTGACACAAGACAAGGAACTCTGCTTAGATTCCTTGTTTCATTTTTTAATGAGCTTGACACAAGACAAGGAATTGTGCTCTGGGACTTGTTTCATTTTTTAATGAGGTTGACATAGTAAAAGAACTATCCTCATATTCCTTGTTTCATTTTTTAATGAGCTTGACACAAGACAAGGAACTATGATCATACCCTTTGTTTCATTTTTTAATGAGGTTGACACAAGACTAGGAACTATCCTCATATTCCTTGTTTCATTTTTTAACGAGCTTGACACAAGACAAGGAGCTATGCTTGTACCCTTTGTCATGACCCATAAGAGGTCATGTCTTCGAAGAGGTTGTTATCAGATGAGGGAACAATGCTTTGGAAGGGATACATAGCAATGAATCCTTTAGAGAGATCTGGTTCCAATGCCCCCAGTACATAATGCACAACATCACAAAATTGATTGTCAGTTGATGTAGGCATGGAACGGGTTGCCACATAATTGACCCGTGGTTGGGAAGATACCATTGGGACAAAAGGACCATTTAGGGAAGATGGTTGAATGGAAGCCATATTTGGACCGGGAAATGAAATTTGGTCAACGGTGACAATTTTGCCTTAATGCGAGGAACACATCACTCGAAAGAGTGTTGAAACAATAGTTCCCATGTCATAAACATAGTTGCGCCCAAGAAGTAAATTGTAATCTAAAGGGCCTGGGACTACCATCACATTGAGATAAACAATTTTTCCTCTCGATGTAATAGACAGCTAGGGAAGGATCCCTAATGGTTGACTGGTTCCTTTGTTAAAAGCCAACAGATTTTGGGTAATAGGCATAAGTGGCGGTGAACCGACCGTTTTCCATGCAATGGAGGAAGATGCTCATAGATGGACCTTCATATATAATAGTGCCAGATAAAATCATATTATAAACCTATACTATGATCTGGAAAGGCACATAAGAAAGAAGACAACATCCTACCAGTCGATTCCAATCAAAGGAAGTGACCAAACTACTTGGAGGGAGTACTGTAAGAACGGGAGAACTACCCCCTTGAGTTACAAGAACAAGAAGATTTTCCTCCTATCTTGATGGAACATGAGGGTTGCCTACAAGCTCATTGGAATCTGAAGAAACAAAAAGAACTGAGTGGTATCATACTCACTCTCTACGGGAAAGGTACAATTAACTAAAGGTGAAATCGGATCATCTGTTTCCTCGACCTGTGATCGGTCTGGTATAGACTCATGGGTTTCACATTCATAGAGAGTGGATTTGACCGGCGATTGATTTGGGTCATTAACTTCATCAACTAGTGAAGGATTAGGGGAGAGTCTTCTGTAACTAGATGGAAGTCACTATGGAGAAGTAGGACTGTTATCCAACACTTTTTGGGCTTCATCCAAAGAGGGACAAAGGTGAATGGGGTGATTTCCTTCACATAACCTACAGGGAAACTTCACTTTACCCTTCTTTCCATGAACTTTACTACCACTAGTGGATGGTGTGTCACCATCATGATCTCCAAAATTTGATGACACAAGATGATGTGAACGAGAAGACCATTCTTCTAAGATCTGAGGAATACCAGAATAGTTTCAAAGAAGATGGTCTCCCATTCAAAGTTTGCAAGGATATCGAAGTTTTTGAGGCTTATCAGACAATGTCTCATTAGAAGTTGCATTCGAAGCAATGGTTGCTTGGTTGGTCCCCTGCTGAATTTTCTTCTTCTTCTTATCCACTTGGTTACTAGTGTCAAAATTTTGATCAGGTGAATAGGAAGAAGGGGAGGAAGAAACAACCGACGAAGAAGGTAAAGGGTCAACTTTAGGATCAATTGGAGGTTGATTTTGTTTAAGTGGAATAATACTCGATTGCAGACAAATCATGACATTTTAAACCAAGGAGGTTGAAAACAACCAAATTGGCAAGCCAATGGTAAATCCTGGAAGGGATAATGTAGCCATATATGGAGCATCGATATTTCCAAAAGGAGGAAAAGGACTAGGTTTCCCATCTAAAGGAATTCCTTGATCAGTGGACTCTGGAGTTGTTGCCATATGTTTAAACTTAAGATCAACTAAGGAGTGACGTGGAGGATTTTATTCATGGTCAATTAATTTTATTTTAATCAAAATAACATAATAAAACAAAAGAGGGATGATCTAGGAAAAAGGATTACCAAGTAACTATGAACTGCAATATACTACCTCAGTAAACCAAGGACTTAACATACATGCAGGAAATCTCCCCGAATGTCGTTTTCGGTGTATCACAGTATACAAGGCGGCCGAATCGCTTACCTATGGATGGATAGCAATCTAATGTAGTCCTCCCATATATACCCGAAAGTACGTGGAGGCCTAATTCATATTATCGTTGTCTAATGGAAACCACACAGTGAGAGAATTCCTTTATACCTTTCGTACTATAACACCGCCCTATATACCTGAAGGTACATGGACGAGATACGATATACTTACGTACATGGAATGATTTATCACACTTGGAATGTATCACAGACAATTAATGACAGCTGCTATGTTTTACGATGTCGAAACACGTCTCTAGCCTAGAACCTCTAAATGTTATTCATTAGGTTGCAATGCTCC
The DNA here is from genome assembly GCA_000404065.3 of Pinus taeda. NCBI lineage: Eukaryota > Viridiplantae > Streptophyta > Pinopsida > Pinales > Pinaceae > Pinus > Pinus taeda. The sequence goes on along the minus strand of APFE030703150.1, from coordinate 69,243 downwards.
ATTAGGTTAATTGAGATAACTTTTAAGTTGATCTTGATTAAGAATTTGTTTTTCAGGTTCACCACATGATGTCTTTGGAATTCCTAGAATGCAACTATGATGAGAAACATTCTTTCCATTTTATTTGAACAATGAAAAGCTTAACAACAAGGGATAAAGAAATCAGACTATTTAATCAAAGAGCAAAGAGCACATCTAATGAAATTTCCCTATATTATTCCTACAAGCACACACAAACCTCTAGATGCATAATGCAAGTTTTTCTTTTCAATTCCCTTAATGTTTAGATGAACAAAAGGAAACTAAATGCACATACAATCAATCAATCTTTTCGTAAGAAACGAAGACTTTACAACAATTCCTTTTCAAAAGAAATGAAGACTTTACGACACTTCCTTTTTAGAAAAGATTAATCGACTATAAGTTAACTTTAACAATGAATTGATAATGATAAAGAAATCATTTAACAAACACCAAAAAATCAAGGCCAACGTAGGGCTAGGAGGAGAAATACAACTTGATTTCAGAACCACAAGAATCATTGATCTTTCAGTAAGAAAAAACAGAAGCAACTTTGGAAAAATCAAGCCAAAAGTGGGTTTTTAGCCTAAGAGGAATCAGCGCAGGCCAGAGTGGGAGACAGTGCACTGCAATGCACTGTCTCTAAGGCAAGGGTTGCTTTGCAGTGCACTGTGGCTATACCAACACTGCATTAGTGCCAGAGAGTCAAATTAAATGGCATTCAAGCAAAATTTTTGGCTAAAAAAACTTCAAGAAGATGGAAATAAGATCAATAAAGTAAAACAAACTCTATTAGGGTGTAATATGATGAGGGTAAGCCACCAAGAATGACAATTTGAATTCCTTCCCCAGTATGGTCACCAATTTGTTATATGGAGTTTGCGTCTATGGATAAACACAATTTCCCTAGGTGGGTGACTACACCTAGAACAACAGAAAGAAAGTAGTTTAACCTTTTCTTATAGAAGATAGATGAGATGGAGGAGCTTACTTGTAGTCTTTCGCTTCCTTGATCTCTTTTGAATCGCTCCTGTCACTCCCACTTTAACTCAATCCACTCAAAAGGTACCTATATCAAGAGAAACAAAAACAAGAAATGATCAAAGCATACATGATCTATCTACTATAAAACAATGGAATCGAAGACATTGAAAAACATAATCATCACATATATGAAAAATCGTATGAGAAAAGGAATAAGCTCTTTATTAATAGGTAAGGAAGAGTATCACACAATACAGTTCGATCCTGAGCCACTCCTCTAGCTTCAATTCAACCCTCGCCACATCAAAAGCACACTACTCTAGTAGCATAACATTTCTTAACATAAACTCAATTCTCAAACCAAAGGAATTTCCTTACAAACTTCAGATTCAAGCCCTTTGATCACTATGATGAGTGCCTAATTTATAGGAAATGGAGGTGGTTTTGTCATAAATGAGGGTATTGAATGGCCTTCGAAACTTGGAGTTAGTTTCCATGGAGCAAGGGATGAGAGGATAGGAAGTTAATGGATCCTTAGCCTATCCAATTTCGAGCTCATAAGAGGAGACAAGAGATGGGATCATTCTAGAATCATCTAGAATGAAGGAATATTCCCAAAACCCTATGCAAATTTGATTCAATATCACCCAACACAGGTCAAAGAGGGCCTAAGTGCACTGCAGTGTAGGCCATAGTGGGCTTGCCTGCTCTGCAGTGCACTGTCTCAAGGCTTGGGCTGCATTGGTGTCCTAAAGAGGCATTTCAGAAAGGCTTCAGGCCAGGAAACTTCTAGGGAAGGAAGCATTCAATGTGATGACTTGTCTAGGGCATGTAACAACTGAATTAGGGTTTGATGAGCCCTAATAGTATTGATCTGAATATTGGGAGTGATGTGCCCAAATAGACCTGTAACACATCCCTTTTTTGCAATTCATTCTCTTGTCTATGGTTCCTTTTGTTTCATCCCTCTCATCCATAGTTGGACCTCGCTGGAAACAAAGCTCCTTTGGAAACAAAGCTCCTTTAGTTCTGAGTGAAATTTGTCCCCAATATCATTAGTTTTAATTCTTAGGTATACTGCCCACTAAGGATTTTTCAACATTGGTGAAAAATGCAGCAAGAAATTATCAATTTGATTTTGCCTTGATTAAATTGAGAAAATTCAAATTTCCACATCAACAAACAATTTTGATGCAGTTAACTTATGTGACATGGCTGCTTGTGTCACCTAGTTTACTCAATAAATTCGAGTTGGAGTAGTTAAAGTTCAATTAAGCATGTGTTATTGCTAATTTGTAGCAATCAAAGTCAGTTATCTCAATTTTTTTCAATTAAACTAGTTCCAACTGTTGGAGGAACTAGTGGAAGGTCAATTGTGCAGTGGGACTTCATTCAAACTCAGTGATCATCCAATTAATTGATCAGTTGGCCCAAAATATCTAGTGCATGCATAGAATTCGATTTCCTCAGCTATGGTGGAGATTCCAAGGCAGTGTAACACTAGTTGTAGACTAGCCTTGAGTGTACAAGTGTTACATGTAGTTAGATGATCAACCTTGGGAATTGCGTAATCCATTTTGGAGAAACTCTTAAATAATAAGGGTCTAATTTCTTAGGAATTTCTCAAGGAAATAGGGGCTCAAGTAGAGGGAAAAATTAACTAAGTCTGCGTCAGAGCTTCTCAGTGTGAAGAGAGATATGTTATTCACTTGCAGGGCGTGCTTATTTGAGAAAACCAATTGTAATACATCTCTATTCATCAAATTAATGCAAGCAAACATTGGGGTTTCAAGCAATTTGATTTCTTTGGGAAAAATACTATTTGAATTTGTGTGATTTCCTATTGCATGTCTGATATTTTTGTTCTGAATTGTGAAATAATGGCTGCGGAGTAGTAGAGTAGGTTTGTGTCTTGTGATTTTAATTAAAACTTCATAAGCAGCTGCAAATCTACACCATAATTTATACATGGTATCAGAGCAGGATTCACATTAGAGCAAGAATTTCGAAGTTGTTTCTCTAGAGTTTCGAATTTGGAGTTCAATGCAGTAGGATTTATTTATAGATGAGAAGATTCCCTTCAATGGACTAAGGCTAGAGTATGCCTTGGAAGGCACCTCTAATTTTGTTGCATGGAAGGATAGCATGGAGGCGGTATTGGATGACAATGAATTGCTAGAATACATTAGGACAAATATTGCAAAACCACCAAAATATGATGCCCAAAACCTTGCTTAGTGGAAGAAACATGTAGCCAAGGTGAGGAGAATAATCTTCGAGGGAGTACAGGATCACATTGTCTAAAATCTCCACGTAAAAGAAACTTCGTTCACAATGTGGAAAGAACTAACAGAATTGTTCGAGAATAATAGTGACCATAGGAAGTTGGCGCTCAAGGGTAAACTTTGAATTATCCATATGCAGAAGAATAACAATATACTATAGTATATGAGCAAGTTCACACAATGTCGTGACTAACTTAGAAGGGCAGGTGTTAACATTCCTGAAGAATACTTGGTAAATCTAACCTTTCTGGGCCTTCCCAAGAGTTGGCATAGCTATCAAGATTCGATGAACGGGAGGGAGAAACTACCGAATTGGGAGCACTTATGGTTTGATTTCATATAGGAGGACATAAGGTAGAATACCAGAGATGGGACTTCATCCAACGGTGAGGATGAAGAAAACTTTACTATGGTTGGAAAGGCAAAGAAGGGAAAAGGGAAGAAATATCAATCCAAACTAGAATCCATTCAAGGTGGAAAGAAGAAATATTTGTCCAAAATTAAGTGCTTCCATTGTCATGAACTCAAACACTCTATTCCATGAAGTCTCCACACAAAAAGGAAAGCAAGAAGACCTCAAGAGGAGCGGAAGGTGAACCCTTAGCTTCACAGTTTGAGCTTGACTTAAACCTTATTGCATGCATGGCCAGCATAGTGATGGGTAGCGTGTGGTACTTGGACTCAGATGCACCATTCCACATGATAAGGTTTAGAGACTTTTTAGTGACCTAGAAGAAAAATGTTTGCAGACACACTTCGATATGGGAGATGATGAAAGGTATAGCATGACCAAGATTGGTACAGTCACCTTTCAAAGGGATTCAGGCTCCCCCCTAGGCTCAAATATGCCATGTTCATATCGGGCCTAAAACAAAATCTCATCTTTCTTGCATTTTTGGAAGACCATGGTTATGATGTGATCCTTAATAAAGAAAAGGCATTCCTAAGGCACATAGCCACGGGACAGGTGAAGTAGATCAGGGTTCACGTGAATAACATGTATAAGCTAGATGTGGAATATTGTGTTGCACTAAGCACAAAGGCAGAGAAGGTGCAAAGCCATGATGTCGGTAAAATTTGGCATAGAAGACTTGGCCATTTCCATCATGGCACCTTTAATATTATGCAAAATATAATCACAAGCCTCCTGAAAGGCACACTTGAGTAGCAGGATGTATGCAAAGGATGTACTTTAGGGATGTACACAAAATCCACATTCCATGATCAGTACAACAGATCACATGCAGTCCTTGAAAGTATTTATTATGATGTTTGTGGACCTTTCTCAAAAGCATCCACTTCCAAGCACACATATTTTTTCATTTTTATTGATTTGTCATTTTTTTCATTTTTATTTTTATTGATGGTAGTGCTCGATATTCTTCATGTGCAAGAAATATGATACAGTCTCCAAGTTCATAAAATTCAAGGCACTCATTGAGAAAGTAATCGGTAAGAAGGTGAAGGCTCTCAAGAGCGATAATGGAGGTGAGTACATGTCAAATGAATTTAAAAATTTATGTACAAAAGAAGGCATTCGATGAGAGTTAACACTACGCTATAACCCATAGCACAATGGGGTGGTTGAGAGAAAGAATCATAGCATTGTGGGAGTAGTGAGGGAAATATTGCATGACCAAGGTCTACCTCTACATTTGTCGGTCGAGGCATGAAACACAATAGTCTATTTGTAGAACCGGAGCCCTCATTGGATTTTAGACATGATAACACTAAAGCAGGCTTCTCAGGGAGGAAGTCAGATGTGTCACACTTCAGGAGTTTTGGAGCCTCTATTTACTGCCATGTCTCTAAAGAATCAAGGAAGAAGCTAGAGTTGACAACAAAATTAGGGGTACTATGGGTTATATTGAAACTCTCCACAATTACTGTATACTTTCCATTCATCAAAATGATAGTTATGCGAAGGGATGTAAAATTTGGTGAAGAGAAACAATTGTAGTGCTCTCTTGAGAGTGTGCTTCAGATCCCACCAGAAGAGGAGATTTTAGCTCCAAAGGTGGAACCTTGGGAATTTGTGGAGCAGCCACAAATTGAGGAGCAGAGAGTGGAGACATCCACTCAAGCAGAGCCATCTAGTGAAGACAGAAAAAGAATCGGGGAAGTTGAGAGACTTGTGCAGGATGTGAGGGAGAATGTGTGTTCTTCCTCAAATCAATGAGGCAGAGAAGGTCACCTGACTAGTACACTGCCTACATGAATCTAATGACTGAACTTGTAGAGACTGAGTCATCCTATTTTGAGGAAGCAATAGAGAAACCTATATGGGTTGATGCAATCATGGAGGAATATGAATCCATTGTAAAGAAAAAAATTGGGAAATGGTCCCAAGACCAACAGATAAATCAATTGTGGGTTCGAGATGGATCTTCAAGGTGAAGCAGGCAACGAATAGAAACATAGTGAAGTATTAGGCCATATGTGTGGCCAAAGGGTACTCTAAAGTTGAAGGGATTGACTATGAGGATACCTTTTATCCTATAGAAAGGTACTCATCCATTATATCAATTATTTCTTTGGTTTCATGGATGGGGTGGAAGATCCACCAGATGGATGTAAAAACAACATTCCTCAATGGAGTTATTGAGGAGGAGGTGTACATCAAAAAACCAAAATTATTTGAGACTTTTGATCAAGAGTCTCATGTGTGAAGACTTAAGCAAGCATTGTACAGTTGTTACAAATCCATTTTGGCACATCACTCCCACCATTCAAATCAGTGTTTTAGGGCTCATCAAACCCTAATTTCAGTTTCTACATGCCCTAAACAAGTCAACACTTTGAATGCCTCCTTCCCTGACAGTTTCATGGTTTGAAGACATCCTGAAATGACGCCTTGAAGGAACAGTGTAGGTAGGCCCATGTAAGGGTCCTCTGCAGAGCACTTAGGCCCATGCAAGGGTGCTCTACAGAGCACTTAGACCCACTTTGACCTGCGTTGGGCGAGATTGAGCGAAATTTTCATAGGGTTCTTGGAATTCCTTGGTTCTAGATCATTCTAGAAGGATCCCACCTCTTATCCCCTCCTATGAGCTCAAAATTGGATAGGATAAGGATCCATTGACCTTGTATCCTCTCATCCCTTCCTCCATGGAAACTAACTCTAAGTTTGGAAGGTCATTCAATACCCTCATTGATGACAAAACCTCCTCCATCTTCCTATAAATTAAGCACTCATCTAAGTGTTCAAGGGGCTAGACTTTGATGAATTGTAAGGAGATAATGTTTATTTAAGAATTGAGACTATTGTAAGTGTCGTTATGCTGTCAGGATGTCATGATTATGATGTGATGTGGACGGAACCAATGCTGGAGGAGTGACTTTGAATCAGACTTGATGGTTGTAATTCCTTGTTCTATTCAATAAAGTATTTGAACCTTTTTCCCATATGCTTATCTTGTTATATGATGCTTATAGTGTGAATGTATCTGATTTCATTTACTTGTATTCAATAGATCTTTTGCTTTGATCAGTTCTTTATTTCTTGTTGATGTTTACAGGTACTTCTCAAGCATGTTAAGTACGGGAAGGAGTGATAGGATCGATAGAAAGGAAACAAGAGGAAAGAGGAACTACAAGTAGGTCTTCTCATCTTCTTTGTCTTATCTATTGCTTATAGGAAAAGGCTAAAGTGCTTTAAATTGTTGTTCTAGATATGGCTACTTATCTAGGGAATTAGTATTTATCCATAGATACCAAATTCTCCAAAACAAATTGGTGACTCCACTAGGGAACGATCATCATTCCAAGTAGCTTATCCACATCCTACGACACACTAGCAGACCTTAATTCCTTTCATTGATTGTATTTCAACCTTGTTGAAGTGTTATTTGGTCAAAAAATTCAAGTTAGATGACTTTTGAGTGGCGGAATCAGTGCAAGCTTGGTCAGGGGACAGTGCTCTGCAGAGCACCCTTGAGTGAGAGACAATGCTTTGCAGTGCAGTTAGGCCCTCTTTGACTTGTGGTGATCCACCTTAGGGAAACTTTTCAACTTTGGATTGGGTTTTTTCTCCAAATTTCCTTATGTTTATGCTTGCTGAAAGGTCAATGATTGCAGTATGTCTCTGAAATCAACTTGTATTTCCTCTTTCCAGCCCTACTTTGACTTTATTGATTAATGTTTCTTAAATGATTTCTTTGTCATTATCGATTCCTCGTCAAAGTTATATTATAGTCGATTAATATTTGTTCGAAATAAAGCGTCGTAAAAGTCTTCTTTTCCTTCGAAACTGAATTGTTGTAAAGTCTTTGTTCTTATAAAAAGATTGATTGATTGTCTGTGCATTAGTTTCCTTTTTGTTCATCATAACATTAAGGGATTCAAAAAGAAAAACTTGCATCGTTCATATTGTAGTTTGTGAATGCTTGAAAGGAATAGCTAGGGAAATTGCATTAGATGTGCTCTTTGCTCTTTGTCAAAGATCTGATTGCTCTATCCCTTTCTAGCTAAGGATTTCATTGTTCAATTGAATGAAAATAATACTTATCATATTAGATGCATTTTAGGAATTGCAAACGTACATCACATGGTGAACCTTGAAAGGAAAATTCTAAATAAGATCAACTTAAAACCTATCTAAATTTACCTAATGGAGCATTGTCACCTAAAGAAAACATTTAGTGGTTCTAGGCTAGAGACGTGTTTCGGCGTCATAAAACAAAGTAGTTGTCACTAACTTCTCTGCAATACATCCAGAGTTTGATACCTCATTCCATGTACATGAGTATATTGTAGCTCATCCACGTACCTTCGGGTATATAGGGCGGTGTTACAATACGTAAAGTATATGGGAATGCTCTCACTGTGCAGTTTTGCATTAGATAACGATTATACGAATTGGGCCTACACGTACTTTCGGGTATATATGGGAGGAAAACACTAGGTTTCTATCCATCCTTAGGTAACCAAGTCGGCTGCCTTGTACACTATGATACACCGAACACAACATTCGGGGAGATTGCTTGCCTGTACTTCTCGATTCGCCAAGAGGTATTCTACAGTTCACAGCTGCTTGGTAAAGCTTTTGCCTAGATTATCCATCTTTATTTTTGTTATGTTACTTTGATTAAAATAAAATTAATTGACCGTGGATAACATCCTTCACGCTCACTCCTTAGTTGATCTTAGGTTGAAAAACATGGCGACAAATTCGAAGTCCATCGATCAAGGAATTCCTTTTAATGGGAATCCTAGTCCTTTTCCTCCTTTCAGAAATATTGGTGCTCCTTATATGGCTACATTATCCCTACCAAGATTTACCATTGGCTTACTAGTATGGTTGTTTTCAACCTCCTTGGTTCAAGATTTTGTGATTTCTTCGCGATCAAGTACACCTCCAACTGGACAAAATCAACCTCCAATTGATCCTAAAGTTGACCCTTTGCCTTCTTCCTCTATTGTTTCTTCCTCCCCTTCGTCCTCTTCGCCTAGTGAAAGTATTGGTACTAGTAACCAGGTGGCTAAGAAGAAGAAAAAAGGGAAGAAGAAGAAGAAGAAGAAGAAGAAGCAAACTCAGAAGAGGGCCAACCAAGCAACCATTGCTTTGAATGCATCATCTGATGTGAAATCATTCATCAAGCCTCACAAAGTTTGATATCCATGCAAACTTTGTGTGGGAGACCATCTTCTTTGAAATTGTCCTGATATTCCTTAGATCTTAGAAGAATGGTCTTCTCGTTCACATTATCTTGTGTCATTAACTTCTGGAGATCGTGCTGGTGACACACCATCAACTAGTGGTAGTAAAGTTCATGGAAAGAAGGGAAAAGTTAAGTTTCCTTGTAGGTTATGTGAAGGGAATCACCCCATTCACCTTTGTCCATATCTGGATGAAGCCAAAAAAAGTGTTAGATAACCATCCTGCTTCTTCATAGCAACTTCCATCTGGTTACAAGAGACTCTCCCTTAATCCTTCACTAGTTGATGAATTTATTGACCAAAATCAACTATTGGTCAAACCCACTCTCTCTGAAAGTGAATCTTGTGAGTCTATACCTGACCCAAATCAACAAGTCAAGGAAATAGTTGACCTAATTCCACCTTCAGTTAATCATACCTTTCCCGAAGAGAGTGAATATGATACCACTCAAGTTCTTTTCATTTCTTCAGATTCTAATGAGCTTGGGGGAAATCCTCTTGTTCCATCAAGACAAGAGGAAAATCCCCCCTCTCTCGTAACTCAAGGGGTTAATTCTCCCATTTTTAAGGTACCCCCTCCAAGTAGTTTGGTCACTTCCTTTGATTTGAATCGACTGGTAGGATGTCGTCTTTCTTCTTATGTGCCTTTCCATATCATAGTATAGGTTTGTAATATGATTGTATCTGGCACTATTATAGATGAAGGTGCATCTGTGAGTATCCTTTCCTCTACTGCTTGGCAAGCGCTCAGTTTGCCACCATTCATGTCTGTTACCCAAAATCTGTTGGCTTTTAACAGAGGAACCAATCAACCATTAGGGATCCTTCCTTAGTTGGATACTAATTTGGAAGGAAAAATCATTTATCTGAATGTGATGGTAGTCTGAGGCCCTTTAGATTACAATTTACTTCTTGGGTGCAACTATGTTTATGACATGGGAGCTATTGTTTCAACACTTTTTCGAGTGATTTGTTTCCCGCATGAAAGCGGAATTGTCACTGTTGACCAGCTTTCATTTCCCGATCCAAATATGGCTTCTAGTCAACCATCTTCCCTAGATGGTCCTTTTGTACCAATGGTATCTTCCCCACCATAGGTTAATTATGTGGCAACCCATTCCATGCCTACATCAACAGATGATCAATTCCATGATGTTGTACATTATGTACAGGGGGCATTGGAACCAGATCTCTCCTTCCAGAGCATTGTTCTCCCATCTGATGATAATCTCTTGGTAGTCATGACCTCTTATGGGTCATGACCAGGAATATGAGGATAGTTCTTTTACTGTGTCAACCTCATTAAAAAATGAAACATCTCCCATGAGGATGGTTCTTTTACTGTGTCAACCTCATTAAAAAATGAAATAGCTCCTGTTAGAGTCGGTCTGGTCAGTCCTCCGTCAGAGATCAAAACTCTTTATACATTTCATTTTTAGGTGTCCCGCTCCATCCACCCAGCTGCATTCCGCTAGAGGCATGCCATAATCTGACGGAGAAGGTCATGCTAGTCATTCCCCCTCATGTCTGGCTCCTACTGGCTCAGGTCATTTGTCAATGATCACTAAAGTCCATGACAGTCAAGGTCTGGTCCTTTAAACGAAAAAAGTCATTTTCGTTGTGTAGGTCTAGGGATTCATCAATTTGGTCTTTAAACATATTCAATAAAGCCATGCAGGTCAGAGTGAGGCCCTTACACAGTTATGATTCAGAGAGCTTCATCGTCATGTGGATAGACTTCGACTGTTCTTCAAAACTCTATTTTGAAGAAAAGTCAAACAGTGTCATTTGTGATAAAATTTTCAAAAAAGTCGTCAGTTGATTTCTTCAGGTGCAGGCATGGTTTCCATGGCCAAATGTCCTATCATGCAATCCCTGCAAAGAGTGCCGAAAATTCATCATTTGAGCTAAAATTTCAAAGGGAAAGTGAAAATCAGTGTGTTTGAAAGTTAGTGAAAAAGTGTCAAAACATAACATTAGAAAATGGGTTTTTGAGGAAGCAAAAATTTAACCCATCACCTCCAAAGCTTTATATACAAGTTTTCATCAAAATAAAAGTCATTGTGCTAATCCAAGTCTTAGAGAAACGTTGCAAAGGGTTTGAGTGTGCATCGTGCGTGTTTGAGTGAGTTGGAGGCAGTTTCAAGGAGCGCGGCGCATATACTCAGGGGCGTGGTGCACACAGAGGGTGTGGCACACACCCAGGGCGTGGCGCATTGGGTTTTGCGCATGGAACACACGGACCAAGGGCCGAAACAATGCCAAATCACCTCAAAATTTTTGTGAAGCCCATCAAAGTGAAAGGTAGGCTCTATAACATGTCTTGTTCATCAAATTTTAGAAATGATATGGTGGTTCATAGCTATGTTTGAGTGCAACCAAATTCATAAAATCAACCACAAGAAAACACCAAAAACCATGATGGCTAGGGTTGCCAAAGTGTGGTTTTAGTGCCAAGGTTCCATTTCACCCACCATTTTCCCCTCACCTACCATTTTTTCCTATCCTCCCTTTCTCATTTTTCCTGTTATCCCTACCCTAAAATACTACCAAACCCTCTCCCCTATTCCTCCACTCTTTGAGCAACATAACACCCCAAACCCTACCTTGTCAAAACCCCAACCCCTACCCTATCAAAATACCCAAACCCCTTCCATATCCCTAAACAAACTTCTCCCCATAACCCCTATTCCCATCATATTACTCCCTTCCTAATACTCCCTGTTTCATTGTTCCCCTTGGTGACAAATATCACAAAGGCACCCAGCCTCACACCATCATCAAAGGGTAGCCTAGGTACAGTACACACAGCTGTCATGGCTTCACAATATTCATCAGAATAAGATATGGAGACACAAAGTGACTCATCCTCTGAAGAGCAGGTTCCCAGGAGACATCACAAGAGTGGCAAACATGTCAGGGATGAGCCAACTACCCTCACTGAATTACAAGCATGCCCTCTTGCCATGTCATGTTTCCAGCACCTAGCATGTTTTCAATTTTGTCAAAGGGTGGAAAATGTTAGAGTTCATCATGAGTTGGCCCGTCTATTTGTGCTTCATCTACATGGAGGTCAGTCTATCTTGGTCGGGGTCACCTTCACATTGACACCCGAAACTATATCAGTGCAACGGGTACACCAAATGTTGGAGAACAGTGGCATAAGAAGAAGAAGGTGGATAGGCAACACTATGAGCCTTACATCAAGGCCAGATTCTTGAGTCAGCTCACAAGAGTCTTTCCCTTCAGATACTTGAAAGGTGAGTATGCTCCACTCATGAAATTGATCATGAAGTACTTCAGCTATGAGGGGAGGTTCTCTCGACTATATGCCTATCACATTCGGTTTCTCATGCACTTTACCAAGGTGAAGATGATGAACCTCCCATTTTTTCATATGTAGGAACTTAGAGAGGATGAACACCTTCATGCTGCATAAGACCCCTCGACAGCAGCTTAACAGTGTATATCACTTTGCTCTTATCCGGATTTTGGTAGATCATCAGTTGGGATTGCAGGGAATTGCTTGGGAGGACTTCATCTCCCGTGACTTCTTCAGCACATCACAGGTACTATCAGAGAAAGAGCAGGATATGGGTGGTCCTTCTCATCAGTATGAGCACCATGAGACCACGACTATACCAGTATTCGCGACATATCAGAGAGGCAGTATGCACTTGTTTGCAGCAGCAAAGTAAGTTTTATCTCCACCTGGGGTGGAAGGGGCCTCGCTTACAGCATCAACAACACAGGTACAGGACAAGGGCAAGAGGCCCGTGCATGATGGGGTGAATAGGAGGCCGATTTCATCCTCATTCAGGATGATGAGGCAGAGGCAGAGAATGCCAAACTCAGGATGACCATTCATGAGCAGAACACGAAGATCCAAGACTTGTCACTCAATGTGGAGAGGTCCAGATGGATAATCAAGTATCTAGAGTAGAGGAACAAGCAGCTTGAGGACTAGCATGTGATCATGGAGCTGCAAAGCATCCGTGAAAATCGACAAGCTGCCCAACAAAGGAGGATCGAGCTCACTACCTTGGAGCAAGAGATCAACAATGACCGTGAGTCATGGCTAGAGCAGATCAATATCCACCTGGAGAGACTTCTGGAGAAGACCAACAGAGACAAAACCATACTGAGGAGGATGGCTTGTCATTACAGGGCACGGAGCATGAGTGCAAAGGCCCAGATAAGGAGCTTGAAGGCTAAATTGAGCAGAGTAACAAAAGAGGCAAAAGAGCAAAAAGAGAAAGATCGGCTTCAAATCTTGGCTGAATCTTTTGTGGCCTATCATAGTGCCTCTTAGAGAACCTCCAGCCCAAATTTCAAGAAATTTGGAACAATTTTCGTCACATGGAAATTTTTTGGTCACAAACATAGGTTTTTTCTCCCTGTGCGTCGGGCCACTGGCGCGACGCGTATGTTTGGGAGCTCCAAATGAAAAATGGCTTGCATTTTTGGATTCATCATGAAAAATCATGACTACTGGCACTCGGGCAAGAAATTTGGGCATGATTTGAGTCTCCAGGAGGTCAAAAACACCCAAAAAATGGCCTCACTGCCCCTATTTTGACACACAGGAAGCAGTCTTGGGAGAATGAAGATTTGGAGGGGCAAATGAGCTTCAAATTCAAAAATTCCACTTGGGTTGGAAAGTAGACAGGACAGGATTTCCAAAAAACACACTTGGGCACATTTTGGACTCCAAAAAGTGCCTCAAAACTGGCCCCAAAGTGGCACGGTGCATATAGGAAAAAAGGCCCAATTTATCTCTGTTTCGCGAAATTTCGATTCGCGACTTTTCAAAAGTGGGCCCTCTCATATACACTTCACTTTTTTGGCACCAAAGGTGGCATTTAAAATATTTTCACTCCAGATGGGCTTCTATCCAAGTGACAAAGGAAGGCAAATAGTCACCCCAAGCCATTTGTCATGTTTGTGACGCTACACCTGTAGCTGATGTTTGGCTCTCCACCTTCATTTTGTAATGATTCGAGTAACTCCCCAACCTTTGGGCATTCTATCTCTTCATGGCACATTCTATATATTGTATGCAAACTATTTGCAAAGGGTTGGTTGGCTTGTAACTTCTGGGAGACTTGTGGGAAAGAAACTCTATTTCTTCATTGTATATTTTTATAGAGGATTAATGAAAGGCAGCGGCTCGTTTCATGAGATTTCATGTGGTTGTGAGTGTAGAAAATGTGTCTCTTATGTTTCATATGTATCTTGTTATGTTTCATAGTTCATTTCATATTCATTTCCAATGAAATTTTCTAAGTTAGATAACGTAGAATTCAATTTTATTGCTCTACCTGTGGGAAAATTTCATGTTCAGTGTTCTTTCTTATGTTGAAAAGGATTCATGTATTAATGCCCTTTTCACTCTCCTAAGAAATCTCTCCATTCGACGTTGTTTCAAACTAAATTGCTGGACTCTCTGCCTATCTTGCCTGATGAAGTAATTTGTGCCTTTGTATTAAATTCTCTGTTCATTGCGTTCCATTGGTCCCACACCATCCCAGAAACATAGTCATTCATAAAAATCACTTCTTGTATCCATATTCACTTACTAGCCTAAGATAAACATTTCATAGTAAGTCATCTCAGACAATTTCATTTACCGAATCACTGAGTGTGACTCGGAGAGAGCCCTCTTCTGTTCTGGTATGGCTAGGTACCAGACTGAGCGTGGTTTGGGGTTACCCTGAATTTTTCCTTCCTTCAGCCTAAGGCATATTTAGGTGCTAACATAGTGGCGACTCTGCTGGGGAGTGAAATCAATCCCCTTGCTTCTTAATAATTCTAAGCTTCTGCATGATAAGTTTAGGATTAGATAGGCTGAGTAAAGTTGGTTGTGTCCTTTGATTTTTCTCAATAGCATGTTGGCTTCTAGAAGATACACCAGAGCTAATCCAGATCCCGACCCTCTGTACATCTACGAAAATCCCAATTTGATTTCAAGAGTTCATCATCAAGAAAGCTCTATATCACCCGTGTTCAAATCCCATTCATGCCCGGACATTTTTTAGTATATTAAAGAGCTAGAGTTTGATGAGCAGTTTGAATTATCGTTGTTCGAAACCTAATCCGAAAGGGCGGTTGACTCTACTGTCCACAATCCACAGTTTCTTATAGACTTGGAGACGGAAAGGGCTAACTGATCGATTGATAACTACATAGTAGCTCAGCTTCAAACTCCAATTGCTAGCCCCTTACAAACTGTGCACACTCCTCCAACACCTCCGAGGATAAATCCACCAACAGTGATGGTTGCCCGTTTTGCACATCTTGTTTTGCCTCAAGTTTTAGATGATATGCCTACTGATTACCAAAGCAAAATCCCATTTTTTGATGGCGCCCCTAATGGTATTACTGCTCAGCAACATGTGGATAGAATGGCAGATTTCTATGAACTTCATGAAATTGATGCGGAGAATGTGCGAATGAGACTCTTTGTACAGACATTTGCAGGTGAAGTGAGGAAATGGTTCAAAGGTTTGCCGGCTGCACATATCGCTACCTTGGCTGACCTACAAAGACAATTTTTAAACCGCTGGGAAGTGAAAAAGAATCCTCTTCAAATTCTGGCTGAATATGAGCAAATCAAAAGAAACACTGGTGAGTCAGTCCAAGACTATTGCATTAGATTCAATTCAGTTTATAATGAAATTCCAGATCATCTAAGGCCACTTGTGGGACTAGCCATGGTGAAGTTCCCAGATGGTTTTGATGCTGACATGGTTTATCAATTGAGAGAAAGAGAACCAACCACAATGGAAGACATGCAGAAGATAGCGGTCAGCGTTGAAGCAAATCTGCTGACCAAGAGAGCTAGAGCAAAGGCAGAAAAGAAGTTTACAGAAAGGAAGAATCTTCCTTGGTAGATCAGCTACTTCAGAAGGTAGAGCAGATGCTTGAAAGATTCAAACTTGACAAACCGGAGCCACAAGTTAGAAATCCTAACTTTCGTGGGCAGCAACAACCACAATATAGAATAAGACAGAGAGATCAGCGAGCCCAAGAGCAGACTGCACAACAGCCAGTACAGACACCATTGCAGCAAAATTTTGTGCATGGACCGGAATCAGATGAGGATGGGAATGTAATAGATGAAGAAAATCACCTCTTTACTCCTGATGATTTGCCTATTTATCTCACTGAGGATGAAGAGTATGCAGAGAGTTCAGTTGCACACAAAGACGTAGATTTCATTCTAGCAAATGACACCGTCTTGGAGGAAGAATTTGATGAATACCAAAGAGCCTATATGAATGCTTTGTCCACCCAACAGCAGCGATATTCACTTAGAAACAGAGATGTGCCAATCAAACCAATTCAGAAAAGGAAGGAGGTTGAGGCATCAAAGAATGATTCAGTAGTTACAAAAAGGAAAGGAAAGGAGGCGGTTGATTCGAAGAGCAGCAAATCACCATCAGCAGAACAATCACATTAGCAAGTTGCATCGAAAGAAAAGGAAAGGAAAGAAATTCCAGTCAAAGAGGTAGAAAATATTCCCGCTTTTAATTTGGAAAATGAGATTTCTAAATTAAAGGTATCCATCCCCTTGATTGAAATAATGAAGAACAACAACTATAGAGGACAAGTATCTAAAATGTTGAATTTGGACCTAATGTCTGACATGGTGAATGTTGAGATTGCAACAAGATGATGGAGCTTAGTGAAAAGAGTCGCCTTCACTAAGTGGGCCCGTAGGCTATTTTTGGCGCAAGTCTATTTTTAGACTATGTCTATTTTTAGACATATGGATCATGTCTATGGATTGCAGGTTGTTGTTTATGGATGATTGATCAAGTTGGAAAAAAATAGATGGACTTCTATTTTTAGACCACAGCGGAGTGACACCACAGCAGAGTGACTGCTCAGTCTAATTATAGAACAGTCAAATATTATTAGCTCATAATAATATTTAGACTATAAACTTTGTCTTATTCTCTTGGAGCACTTCAGGATGAGCTACGGATGTGGTACATACAGATCCCAGAAGGAAATACGTGGTTACCTATGGGATGACTAATATTTGCATGCAGGACTTCAGTTAGAACTCAAGTGAGTTGAGTTTAGTGGACTGGAGGTGCAGTTGATGGAGTTGTGTTCAGTTTAGCTTTGTTAAACTGGTTGTATTTAGTCTAACTGGCGAATAGACTAGAGATGAGTTGGGTGAATTAGTTATTAATTAATTCACAAGTTATTAACTCATAATACAACTAATGAATACATCAGTTAACTCAGTTGAATGTCAGTGCATGTTCAGTTCAGCAGGGACAGGTGTTAGAGAATCAGATTGCTATCAGTTGTGACTATAGTTGTGCATCAGATCTTGCACAATCAAGGGATTGAGTATGCCAATGAGTTTGCTCACTTTTTTGCCCACATTGTAGCTTGTGCTCACGTGATTTAGCCAAGTAAATACGTGGTTGCCTTGGAATTATCATCAGTTCTTGAGCAGGTATTGAGCAGCGGAGGCAGGCAAGCAGCGAAGGAGATTTGAGCCAGTGATTGATTCAGATCTGAGCTGTATTGTGTGTAACAGAGGTGGAGATACTTGTGAGAAGTATTATGCTGTGTAATGTTACATGAGTCAATCATTAATATACAGATAGTTGGGGTTTTTAGCGAGATGCTTTCCCCGGGATACATACTGTGTTAATGTGTGAATGCTCTTGATGTTTTATTGTTATTGATGTTGCTATATTGATGATCAACGTAGAGGAGCTTATGTATTGTGTATGTTTTCCGCAATAGTACATGATCAGGATAATCTCCATTGAATATGTGTTAAATTATTCAAAATTTCTACAATGCTATTATATCAATATTGTAAATAACCATTGGTGCCATTATATTAATATTCTCTATATTATATATTGAAAAATCATAATATGGTATTTGTTGATTTAATTATTGGAACATTTCATATTTTATATTATAAATATTGTTAGATCTAAGACTTTTGTAATCCATGATGTAGAGAATAATCTTTATGATTAATCACATTGTAAGGTTTGGGTCCACTAACCAACTAATGTGGTTCATCTTCACTACAAGGTGAGAAACTAGTCGATCTCATAGAATAAATAGCACAGATGCATCAATGCTAAGCTTTTAGTTGGTGAAATAAAATTATTAAGTGATAAGAGGTTTATTAAAATAACTAATATTAATTAATTATTTAATATGTAAATAATTTATCATTTTCAATGATAAAATAAAAATAAATTATTAAGGTTGACCTATTCAATGTAGTTAGGTAGAAGATATAATAATCATAAAATTAATTAATATATATTGGATTAAAATAATAATTATTTTATATAATATTAATATTATTTAAAATAAATTTAAATAACATTGTTAGGTTGAAATAAGTTGTTAAGTAATAAATTGGTTAGTTATAATATTAAAAACTAATAATATTTATTACGAATTCAAATAATAATATTATTATGAATAACTTATCATTTTAGATAATAAAATAATTTATATAATATTATTAGGGATTATCCATTCAATGTGAGTTAACATGATTAATTAATATATTTATCCATTAAAATGCTAATAATGATCTAAGCATAATTTATTTATATAATATTAATACTATTAAAAATAAAATAGGTAATAATATTTGGTTGAAGATTAGTTATTATGTAATGAATTAGTTAGGGATAATATTAAAATAATTTGATTTACCATTGAAATCATAATATTATCTATGAATAATATTATTAGTCGCGGTTGACCTATTAAATGGGATTAGGTATAAAACTAGCGGTTATCATGATGTAATGAATAGGTTAATATTATTTAAATAAATTAATAAATAATTAATCATTATGTAATAATTAAATTATCAATAATATTCTGACAAAAATAATTATCTAAGATTCTAATAGTTAAAGTGTATAAGGTTGTTAGGAAATATTCAAGATAAATATTATTTCCCTCAATTTAAGAATCCATTATGAAATTACCAAAACCAATAAGGTCAATTAGATGGAATTAAACATCAAAGGGTAGATTAACCTCATTCAAAAGGGGAAAAGAAAATACTAGGAAGAATGATAGAAAACAACAGAAGAATGAAAAAAGATGAGGGTGAGGAAAGGGCGGAGGAGCTAGGAAGTGAGAGCTAGAATCCAACTTTTACTCAATTTCCAGCCATCATCCCTATTGAGGTTTTTGGCATGCCTCTAAATCTCAATCGCTTCCCTAAGTTTCCTCTCGTGGAAATGATCAATTTTAGCAATGACTCTGGATTCTTCAATGCAGGCATGGTGTTTAGATTTCTTAGCATGTTCTGCAAGGGCAGAGGTGCGAGAGCGATTGTGTCTGATGTCAACAACATGTTCACTAATCCTATACTTATTAGATCTTCCTGTTTCTCCAATGTAGGGGATACCACAGGAGTAGGTAACGAGGTAGACCCCTTTTGAGTCCTTCAGGTCAATAGGGTCCTTAATCGATCTAAGAGAATTTTTAATGGTATTGAGAGGTTTGAAGGAGGAAGAAACTTTAGTCTTCTTAAGAATATGGGCGATCCTATTTGTGGTTCCTTAGATATATGGGAGATAAACCTTAGGAGTAGGATTGGAAAGAGCGTGTTTAAGCTTCTACCCCTTGCTAACTCTATAAAAGGCGTTGAGGCTAAGGGGTCTTCTCTACCCATTGTTTTCAAAATCCTTAAGAAGATGAGACTTCTCCTGATCAAGAAGGTCACTATCAGAGATTCTTAGAGCTTGAGTAGCAAGAGTGCTGAGAACCCCAAAATTTTGAGTAGGGAAATTATGAGAACTGGCATGGAGGTACTTTTCCATGTGAGTCTTATTTCAAAAAACTTGGTGATAGATGGAACCATCCACCCTCTTGGAAAGGATAATGTCGAGAAAGGGAAGGCAACCCTTCTCCTCAATCTCCATAGTGAACATGATGGAATTTGATTGAGAAATTAGGTGGTTGAGGAATAGATCAAGATTCTCCCTTCCATGAGGCTAGATGACATAGGTGTCATCAACAAACCTCTTCCGTTTTTTAGGACAAAGATTAGTAGAGTCAAGGGCCCTTGTCTCAAAGTATTCCATTAACAAGTTTGTCACAATGGAGGAGAGGGGGGAGCCCATCACAACACCATAGGTTTGTTCATAGAACTCACCTTGGAAACTGAAGAAAGTAGAGGTGAGGCAGATCTCGTTGCATGAAGCTCCAGTCTTATCTGCCCTCTCCTCTACCATACCAGTAACTTCCATACCCCCCCGCATTCTACTCCCCTCTTCCCCTCTGGTCACCATCCCTCCCCCTCCTCACATGGATGACTATGACACCTCGGTGCATTATTCCTTAGATTATTCTGACCCCCCTTGTCATGCCCCCAAGCCTACGGTAGTCTTTCAATCGTGTTAGGCGAGGTGCGGCACTACCAACCATTTTCTTTTCACCAATACTTTTATGATTGTAGACTATGACTTAACAATCCATACTTAGTTTTATTTTTGTTACCAAGTATTATTAATGTGCCTTTATACTAATGAACACCCATACACATTCATTATCAACAACATTATACAAGAGAAATGCACAACAGTATAAAGGGAGGGGCAACTCCCTACAATATGAGTTTTCCCGATATCAATATATTATATAATCTCCACTTTTAGAATGCACAAGTTAAATCTTGGGAAACGCCAAATTTAAACTAAGCCAAATTTTCACAACTTTGGCAAACTCGGTTGCCCAGCTCGTCGGTACCTCCGCACGGTCGCCGCACGACTCACCAACCCTTCGTTCACCTCGTCGCACGATCGTGTTGTTTGCCCAACTCGGGCGCGCCTCCAAGTCACTACACACGGGCGCCTCCAACCAAGACACACCTCCGTCCACAATCTCAACACTCCACCAAGTCACCGTGCACACTCGCACGACAGGCGGGCACTCACCCGAGTTGCCAAGACACCCATGCCAAGTCGTCGCACAAACCGGGCGCTCCTCCGTTTCACCGTCGGGCACCTTCGCACAAAGCGGGCGCTCCTCCGTTTCCACCGTCAGGCGCTCTGTCGCATAACCCGGGCGCCGTACACTGATGCACGCCCTCACCCAACCACCGAGCACTCCTGCCGGCACCTTCACCCACAACTGCGCTTCACCATGCACGACCGCCCAAGAACGGGCGCATCCTTAAATTTGCGCCTTTTCCCCCTTAGACTTGCACACTTAGACCTACACACTATCTTGTGTAGCAAAGATGGTCAAGCAATTTGCGATGTTAGAATACCTCCACGCATTCCCCAACTTATACCAAGTGTAGGGCATGGTGGTAACTTGCCTAGCCGACCTCCCTACGCCCACACTTCATCGCATAAGCCCCTAAACCACATGTCGGCCTCCATACATGCTATCTGCCATATAAATGAGCTCTCCTCCTCATACATATGTGCATAACACATCGCATCCTCCAAAGAGCTTGCACTTTCCATTGTCGCAAGTCGCACTTTATGCCGGAGCGTGTGGTAAGAACCGCAGGTCCTTACATCTTCCTCCACCTGAAGTCATTATCATCCTCGACAACATACCATCCTGGTAACCATCCACCAAGATCATCCATGATGTCAACTCCTCCACATACTTCAAACATCTCTGCAACATATGTAGAACCACCGTCTCCATCATGTCTCACCTTGGCAACCATTTGTCACTAAGATCACCATACCAAGGTATACACGTATCGGTATCTCATACATCGGAAGTCATCTCATTCCATGATCATTGACCACCCTGCCATAATCTCCACATACTACTCCATCATGGAAGGCTGGCCCCTCCATCTCAAGCTACATGCTCACTGCAACATATCATGTCGACCTCATCATGTGTCGTCCTCATGTGAACTGCTTCCATGATACTCCAACACAATGCTAACACATCTTTGTACATTGAAGTCCCCCATGTCTGAAAGAGTCGGGTATGTAATCCAACTGTCATGCTCAAATCATGAGAATGCACATCCTCATGCCACCATCAGTCGTTTCTCAGAACATCCTGTCACATCATCAAGTCGATCAAGAATCCATCCATATAAGTGTAAGCCATTCTTAGGTCCATGAAGTAGTCCTCATCTCATCTGCAACATGTTGTCCATGATGTTTGGTGTCAATGTGCTACATGAAATTAGCCACATCTATCCCAACATCAACCATATGTGTGCCTCCTCAATATGAAGAGACCATCTCATTAATCTCCAACTCTTGGTGTGCCACATCCAAGTCCATGAAGCAACCTCCATCATATCTGCAATGTGTCATCCCTCAAGTCTGCCATAGAAACAAGCATACACTTGTCTCATCTATCCATGTGCTGCCCATGATCATAGATCAATCGGCTCCCATGCCAAAAGTAGTTGAGTCTCGGTTCAACCCATGCCCAAGTGTTGCCACCAAGGCATCATCATCATCGTCATAATTCCATCACTCTAAAGTGTCTCATATTGATCCTCCACATCAAGTCACTCTTTCAATCCATCCCCATACATGTACTTGAAAGTATGCACCCCATCTTGCATCAATGTCTCTGACCTCAGCTCCTCAATGTATCAGATCCTCCAAGTCCACCATATATGAAGTCCCTAAAAGTCACAACAATCTCATACCATCATGAGCTCCATAAGCCATCCGAACCAACATCTCAGAAAGCATACAAGTCTCGGCCCAAAGGTCTCTGCAAGATTCCTCAGCTCTCCATGTAGTAAGAATGTCCCATAGTCTGCTCACAACTCCATCCAAGTCCATGGCCTTGTTGTACAAGAGTGCACAACCTCTCCATCAGCTCGTACATAAGACATCTCCATGTCACACTAGCAAATCCACCTGCACAACATCCCTTCTTTGGCACTCCTCATTGGATGTCCATAAGTGACACCTCTACAAGTGCTCCCACATAATGTCCCTGCATAAGACTACCATGCTCCATGTCTCCAACCTGATGTCCATGACTAAGTTGCCATGTAGTCCAACCAAGTAGACCCATCACAACAATTGGTCATCTCCATCCAAGTCTGGAATCTTCGGTCTAGTGAACTCGGTCACCCAACCATATCATCATCACATGAGTCTCTCCATCATAGCTCCTCCACCAAAGGTTCCACCAAGACTTGCTCCTTGTCTCAGCCATGAGAAGTCCACCCAAGAGTGTGCCCTCCAATCTATCCATGAGTCATGCCGGGCACTTAGCCAATATGACTAAAGCATGACCCATTCCTCCACAACGATCATCATGTTCATCCCTTGTCACGGGCCTTTGTAACTTCTACCATAAGGTCACAAACAACCCCAACAAGTTTTGCAACAATCAACAATCCTTGCTTCTCCATACAAGGTCTCATCATAGTCATCCATGGTAAGATGCTCCCCAGCATTGGCAAATTGTCTTTGCCCTTCCCTGCATACGATCCATCTACCAAATGCTCAAGTGAAACACAAGTATCAATAGTACTTACATCATCATCATCATGAGGTTCGTCCATGAGAGTACCCCCATCCATACATGTCTACAAACTACACAATCCTGGTCCAACTTGATCAATCTCAAGTTCATCCTCCATCATGGTCATGTCTGCAACATCTTCAACTATCACAGCTTCCTCCTCCTTGTCAGCACAATCTGCAACTTCATCTTGCTCCATTGTCCAACCAAGTTGAAGAAGCTCGTCTTCAACATTCTTTTCTAAGACTGCAATCTTCTCTCAAATCCGGGGATGCTCCTCTTTCATCCGCTTCAACCTGTATAAGGTAAGAAAGAGCTTCCCTTCGCATTCTTCCAAACTTTCCATGCCTTATCACACATCTTCCCCTATTCACCCTTCGTTTGGTCCACAGATGCCCAAACCGTGTATACGTGCCCACACGCAGTCCCACTTACCAATCCTTGGCAAATGCCCAAATCGTGTGAAACAGCATGTAGTACCATCTGCCCAACTCTACGACCTCAGGTTCCAACCTTCACCAGCTTTACCAAGTTCACTACAACCATGAATTGGCCCTTGTTTCATTTGTATGTGAAACTAGCTTCCTTCACCTGCAAGTACCTGCTTCCACTGTCATCAACCCGGTCATCAGCCTGCTCTGATACCAACTGTCAAGTTGTGTATTAGCTTCAAAGCTTCAACACCCGAACCTGTTCATGGCTCTGATACCAACTGTCACGAGTGCAGTGGGATCAACACTTCATTCGCAAGCTTCATTAGCTTTGATACCAACTGTCATGCCCCCAAGCCTATGGTAGCCTTTCAACCATGCTAGGTGAGGTGCAGCACTACCAACCATTTTCTTTATACCATACTTACAATTGTAGACTACAACTTAACAATCCATACTTAGTTTTATTTTCGTTACCAAGTATTATTAATGTTCCTTTATACCAATGAATACCCACACACATTCATTGTCAACATGATTATACAAGAGAAATGCACAATAGTATAAAGGGAGGGGCAACTCCCTACAATATGAGTCTCCCCAATATCAATATATTATATAATCTTCACTTTTACAATGCACAAGTTAAATCTTGGGAAACCCCATATTTACACTTAGCCAAATTTTCACAACTTCGGCAAACTCGGTTTCCTAGCTCGTCGGCACCTCTGCACGGTCACCGCATTACTCACCAACCCTTTGTTCACCTCGTCGCATGATCGTGTTGTTTACCCAACTCGAGAATGCCTCCAAGTTGCCATACACGGGCACCTCCAACAGAGACACACCTCCGTCCACAATCTCAACACTCCACGAAGTCACCATGCACACTTGCACGACAGGTGGGCGCTCACCCGAGTCACCAAGACACCCATGCCAAGTCGTCGCACAAACCGGGCGCTCCTCCGTTTCACTGTCGGGCACCTTTGCACAAAGCGGGCGCTCCTCCATTTCCACCGTTAGGCGCTTCATTGCATAACTCGGGCGCCACACACCCATGCACGCCCTCACCCAACCACCGGGCGCTCCTGCCCACAACTACGCTTCACCGTGCATGACCGCCCAAGAACGGGTGCATCCTTAAATCTGCGCCTTTTCCCCCTTAGACTTGCGCACTTAGACCTGCGCACTATCTTGTGTAGCGAAGATGGTCAAGTGATTTGTGATGATAGAATACCTCCACGCATTCCCTAACATATACCAAGTGTAGGGCGTGGTGGTGGCTTGCCTAGCTAACCTCCCTATGCCCACACTTCATCGCATAAGCCCCTAAACTACATGTCGGCCTCCATACATGCTATTTGCCATATAAACGAGCTCTCCTCCTCATACATATGTGCATAACAAATCTCATCCTCCAAAGAGCTCTCACTTTCCACCATCGGAGGTCACACTTCATGCCAGAGCGTGTGGTAAGAACCACAGGTCCTTACACCCCTCCCTGAGACCTCGTTCTTGGCTCCTCCCCTCCTATCACAATCCCTCCCTCTCCTTGTATGAATGACTATGATGCCTTGGTGCCCTCTTTCGTAGATTATTTCAACCCCACTCCTTGAGATCTTGCTCTCGTCTCTTCCCCCACACCTGGTTATGATAACTCCTTTATCTCTAATGCCGATTTACGTCCCTCTCTTCTGTTCTATATCAAATATTATATCAATACTAAATATAATATGGATAGGTATTCTAAGATTTCCACTATATTAGAAAATAATAAAAATACTATCAATGACTTCAATTATGATAACAACTCATGTGTCTCGTTTAATAATAATAATAATAATAACAACAACAGCAACAACACAACTATAATAATAATAATAATAAAATAATAATAATAATAATAATAATAATAATAACAGCAACAACTATAATAATAATAATAATAATAACAACAACAACAATAACAACAATAAGAATAATAATAATAAGTTATGTTTTAAGAACGTGATTAATCTCTCAAGTAAAAATTTTGATCTCTTCGTCTTTAGTTTCCTTAATAAAGGTCTCAATTTTTCCCTTGCCCCAAATAAGATTCCTACTAATGACAACATCTCTAGCATCAAATACAGGATCAAGGACCTCCCAGACAATATCAAGGAAACCATTAGACAAGACTGCGTCATTATTCTTAGGAATGCTAGACCTCCTAAGAAAAACCTCAGCAGGGCCAAGTTTCTTGCCCTCAAATCCCTAAGGGATGACTCACACATTGTCATCCTTAGGGTGGACAAGGGTGGAGCTGTTGTCATTCTTGACAAGTTTGGTTATATCCACAAAATGGTAGAACATCTATCTAATAGTGGGAGTTACATCAAGCTCAAGAAAAATCCCCTTAAGTCCATTTCTAAGGAGGTCCCTTTTGTGATTAAATCAGATCGTTCTCTTAATCCCATTTCTGAGAAGCTCATTGTAAGAACCCCTCTTACCCATAAAATCTATGGTGTTCTGAAGATTCATAAATCTGGTGCCCCCTTGAGACCTATCGTTAATACCATTAATGGTCCGACCTATCCTCTCGCTAAATTCCTAGCCCAAAAGCTCAAACCTCTTGTGGGTAGCACTGATTCTTTTGTGAAAGACTCTGCTTGCTTTGTTCAAGAGTGAAAATACATCAAATTATATCCCGATGATTTATTGATGAGCTTTGATGTCATTTCCTTATACACCAGAATCCCCATCTAGGAAGCCATTGATATCATTAACCGCATCACTGACAAAGACACTGCCAAGTTGGTTGATCTTTGCCTCACCTCTACTTTCTTTAGTTTCCAAGGTGAGTTCTATGAACAAACCTATGGTGTTGTAATGGGCTCCCCACTCTCCCCCATTGTCGCAAACTTGTTCATGGAAGACTTTGAGACAAGGTCCCTTGCCTTCGCTAATCTCCATCCTAAAAAATGGAAGAGGTTTGTCAATGAAACCTGTGTCATCTAGCCTCATGGAAGGGAGAAGCTTGATCTATTCCTAAACCACCTGATTTCTCAATCAGATTCCATCAAGTTCACTATGGAGGTTGAGGAGAAAGGTTACCTTCCCTTTCTCGACATTCTCCTTTCCAGGAGGGAGGATGGTTCCATCGATCACCAAGTTTTTCAAAAGAAGACTCACATGGAATAGTTCCTCCATGCCAGTTCTCGTAATTTCCCTACTTAGAAATTTGGGGTTTTCAGCACTCTCGCTACTTGGGCTCTAAGAATCTCTGATAGCAACCATGTTGATGAGGAGAAGTCTCAACTTCTTAAGGTTTTTGAAAACAATGGGTATAGTAGACCCTTGAGCCTCAAGGCCTTTCACAGAGCTAGCAAAGAGTAGAAGATTAAACCCTCTCTTTTCGATCCTACTCCTAAGGTTTATCTCTCGTAGATCTAAGGAACCATGGATAGGATCGCCCATATTCTTAAGAAGACTAATTTTTTTTCCTCCTTTAAAGCTCTTAATACCATTAAAAATTCTCTTATATTGGTGAAGGGCCCTATTGACTCGAAGGACTCAAAAGGGTTCTACCTTGTTCCCTCCTCCTGTGGTATCCCTTACATTGGAGAAACAAGAATATTTATTAATTAGAGGATTAGTGAAAATGTTGTTGACATCACACACAATTGCTCCGGCACATCGGCCCTTGCAAAACATGCTGAGAAATCTAAACACCATGTATGCATTGAAGAATCGAGAGTCATTGCTAAAATTGATCATTTCCACCATATGAAACTTAGGGAAGTGATTGAGATTGAGAGGCATGCCGAAAATCTCAATAGGGATGATGGCTAGAAATTGAGTAAAAGTTGGATTCCAGTGCTCACTTCCTAGCTCCTCCGCCCTTTCCTCACCTTCATCTTTTTTCATTCTTCTGTTGTTTTCTATCATTCTTCCCGATCTTTTCTTTTCCCCTTTTGAATGAGGTTAATCTACCCTTTGACGTTTAATTCCATCTAATAGGCCTTATTGGTTTTGCTAATTTCATAATAGTTTCTTAAATAAAGGGAAATAATATTTATCTTGAATATTTCCTAACAACCATATACACTTTAACTATTAGAAACTTAGATAATTATTTTTGTCACAATATTATTGATAATTTAAGTATTACATAATGATTAATTCTTTATTAATTTATTTAGATAATATTAAATGATAACGGATAGTTTTCTACCTAATCCCATTGAATAGGTCAATCATGACTAATAATATTATTCATAGATAATATTATGATTTGAATTGGTAAATAAATTATTTTTAATATCATCCCTAACTAATTCATTACATAATAACTAATCTTCAACCAAATATTATTATCTATTTTATTTTTAATAGTATTAATACTATATAAATAAATTATGCTTAGTTATTATTAGGCAATTTTAAATCGATAAATATATTAATTAATCATGTTAACTTCAACATTGAATGGGTCAACCCTAAGAATATACTATATATCTATTATATATATCTAAAATGATAAAATTTATTTACATTTGATATTAAATAATTAATTATTACATAACAACTATTTTTAAGTAAACATAAGTTATTTTAATAAAATTCTTATCACTTAATAATTTTATTTCACCAACCGCTAATTTTGAACAGGTTTACCTAAATATTGATGCATCCCTGCTATATTCTCTGAGATCCACTAGTTTCTCACCTTGTCATGAGGATGAATCACATTAGTGGTTGGAAAGTTTGACCCAATCCTTACAATGTGATTAATTCGAAAAACTATTCTATACGTTACAAATATTATTATAATTATTTTCTTTATTAACATTAATATCAATTATTAATATTATCTATTGTATTAAAAAATGTAATTTTTTAAACAATTTAAATCTTTGAAAAGGAAAAAAAAATGAATAATGACCAAAAAACTATTTAATTAACGAGGGGATTTACCCTAGCAACCTTTAAATCACGGGAAGTAGGGTACTCATGGTTTTTTCCAATGGCTATCTTTTCTACCTGAGTTCATGACCAAAAGTGACATGTTGAGTTTTATCTTGATTATAATAGTAGTAGTAGTTATATATATATATATATATATATATATATATATATATTGCTTTACTACTTCAGAAATTAGACTAGTAGCATAGATTCAAAATTTTTAAACTATCAATATTATTCATTATCTGAGAGTTTCGTAAGCAAAAACTATTACTAACATAGAAAGTAAAATCTATATTTATAAACATACTAATAACATTAAGTAAGAGTTTTGCTACAAATTATTGGATCTCTTCGGCTTCATTGTGCAAGAGTATCCCATTGGACTAATGGTTGTAACTAGGTGTCATTGTGATACAAGTGCATCTAACCTAGATCAATTGTTTATTAGAGGAGTTAGTTTATAAAGCTAAGATTTAATTAATTAATGTATTTTTCCTATAGTTTTTAACAAAGAATGATAATTCTTCTAAATAGGAAAAGGTTCAAGGGTATTGTGGAAGGTTTGAGAAGATTATGGATTAGCTAACTCTTATCTAGGGATAAGGGATTGGATGAGATATTTTAGGGATCAAGAAAGATCTTTTGGGAGTTAGTTTAGGGATCTAGAACTTACCCTTGGTTCTAATCCATTTGTATAAATTGAGGTGAGCCTATGAGGCATGTATGATGTAGAAGTGTGTGAGTGAGAATGAGGAATGAGAATTTCTCTTGTAGTTATTTTTATTTATTAATTAATCATTTTCATTTTATGTGTATAACTATTGTGTCATTTTCAATAGTGTTGCGAGCTAATGTTAATGAGTGCAAGTCATTTTTTATATATCCATTTGGCTAAAATGAGGTGAGCCTATGAGGCATGTATGATGTGGAAGAGTGTGAGTGAGTGTGAGGAATGAGAAGTTCTTCTGTAATTATTTTTATTTACTAATTAATCATTTTTAGTTTATGTGTATACCTATCATGTCATTTTCAGTAATGTTGTGAGCTAAAGTTAATGAATGCAAGCCTATAGTTAGATGTTTATTTTACCTGCGAGTCAAACTTTGGTATCAGAACATCAGAGAGGAGCTGAATTTGCTATGCATTTTTGTGAAACTTTTGAAGCAATTGGAGAGCGTTGTTCAAGTGAAAGATTTGATGGAGCATTTCTAGAGTGAAAAACATTTGGTGACCCATCTTCCTTGGGTCGTGAAATATTAATAAGAGTGTTGTTGAAGCTTTATTGGAGTGCCTAGTATTATTTAAAATCAACTAAATAGTAGAGGGGGCACCAATAATTGTAGAAAGGTGAATGACTATTTTGGTTGGACGAAGAGTCAAATATTAACAATGGAAAGCAATCCAAACAATTGATTATTGGTTGAGTAGTCGTCATCTATGAGAAAAAGTGAGTTAAAATCTCTCTTCATAGAGATTTCTACAGGAAATTATGCATCGTTGTTGACTTGAGAGTTAGAGAATGAATCAAAGGTAACTCAAGTTTTGAGTGTTGATGATTATCTATTTATGCAAAGTTGAATTTTTGATATTCATTGATGAAATATTGTCAACCGATTTGTTTCCTTTGAGAAGAGAGATATGTCTCCAAGTCAAACTGAAAGACTAAGGAAATTGCCTCAGTGAGATCGTAAGAAAACATAGACTTGCTTAAGACATGTGCATTGAGCACTGCATTGATGTGTGTGATGGACCATGTTTATCGATCTACGTTGGAATGAAGTTGTACAACATGACTCCCATTCCCAATTGACCTATGATTTGAGTGGAGGTATGCCTACATATTGAGTCTCAACATTAATTTTAGTCCCTATAACATACTTTGTATATATGTGAAATGTGAATGGATTAATGTAATTAGAAATGAATTTTATATATCTTTCATTCAACATGCACATAGAGTGGGGTGAGAACGAAATTTAAAACTTAATGTTTCATAAACTTAATATGTTTGAGAGTTGGTGGAGAATAATATTTGGATGGAGAGAGAATTAGTGGTGAAAATGATGAGAAATAAGAAATGTTGGTAAATTTTTAATGGAAATTTTTGAGTAATAAGTGATTTTTGTAATTTTTGGAGTGATAAGGTGTTATTATTATTGAAATTTGAAATTTTTGGAGTGATAAGGTTGAAGTTTGAGGGGTTTGAAAAGTTATTTTGTCAAAGTGTGTTGTAATAAAAAAGGTGCATTTTTGGTTGTACTCGACACCCAAGGTCCACTAATGCAGAATTGGTGTAAAAGTTCGAAGTCAAAAGGAAATTTAAGTCAAGCCAAAGGTGATTGTAATGAGTGCATGATCGGTAGGGCCCCACACCCAAAGTCTATTCATTGTAAAGGAAATATGAAGAGTTGTTGCAGTGGTTGTTTGGAGCAAAAAGAGGAGGAAGGAGTGCTTAGGAGTAAGGTTCAACTGAAGTGAACCATTGACCAAGTTCACAGGAGATAACTTGAAAAATATTAAGTTGCAGGTTGCAGCGAACAAGGTGAAGTTCACAAAATAAGATAAATATGGATCAAGAGAAAAGTCACAAAAATGATGCCATAGAAATTGGCATTAGTGATGATGAGAAAGAGATTGCTGAATTAAAAGTACGACTTGACATGTTGCTAGATTTATTACAAAGACAGAGGCACGGATGTGTAATAAAGAGAACAATTAAATCGCCAATTAAACAATTGATGGAAAGAATACTAAACCTCAAACTGAAAGATTTAGAAGTAGGGAAACTCGAGATAAATATTTACATTTGCGAACCAAAGAAAGGATCATTGCTTGGTGACAATGATGATGAAATGAACATGGGTTCGATTCCCACAAATGGTACCATAAATTATTCTAAAGAATAGTCATTGAATACTATTGTGTAGATTGAAAAGAGGCTAGAACAACCCAAGGATGATGAATGTATAGATATGGACATCAATAAGAAAATTGAATAAGATGAGGAAGATTTAGTGGACAACTTGAAGGATTGTATGCATGAATCCATAAGAGAGACCTCTAGGTCTAATGATTTTGAAACTAATACTTATTTTGTGTTTACCGGTAGTGCAGAATCACAAGAAACCAAGAGTAATCTTGAAATTAAGAAAGCTCATGAACCATTGGAGGAACCTATGAAAGTCCACAAAGGCACATATATGGGTTTGTCACTGCAGAAATGGATATTTCAAAGGATTGGTTGGACAATCCAAAGAAAAATTATGAAACAAATGAAATGATAATGGACTACAACAATTTCATAGAGGATGTGGATGAGCTTTCAATGAAGAAAATGCAACAACAAAGTGGCATTAATAAGGACAAATTCAAGGAGAAGAAGCAAAGAATGATAGAAGATGAGTGGTACCCTAGTGAATTCATGGAGGAAAATAGTCATTTTAAACAAAGAATGGGTGTTTTTTACCATCAAGCAGGCAAGTTGGACATGAGAATTTAAGAGATTATAAGATTGATGGTGAAAGTTTCCCAAAAGAGACATATTGTAGGAAGGAGAGAAGATGGCAGAATCTTGTTGATGACAGCAGAACAAGCATATATCAACAAGAAGAAGGAAGAATTACAACATAAAGTTTGGAAACTTGTAAAACAGAAAAAGGTAACAACAAAATGGCAAAAATATGATAAAGAATTGATCAATGACAAACTAAAGTGTGGGAACTAGGAGGATATGTAATCAATTATAAAGACATATGGTTGGGAGACCACAGATTATTTTACCTGGGGAGTATGATTCAGGTGAATCTAACCTGGGTCAATTGTTTATTAGGGGAGTTAGTTTAGAAATCTAGGATTTAATTAATTAACGTATTTTCCCTTACCTTTTAAGAGAGAATGATAGTTCTTGTAAATAGGAAAATATTTGAGGGTATTGTGGAGGGTTTGAGAAGATTATGTATTAGTTAGCTCTTATCTAGGGATAAAGGATTAGATGAGAGATTTTAGGGATGAAGAGAGATATTTTGGGAGTTAGTTTAGGGATCTAGAACCTACCTTGGGTTGTAATCCATTTGTATAAATTGAGGTGATCCTATGAAGCATGTATGATATAGAAGAGTGTGAGTGAGTGTGAGGAATGAGAAGTTCTCCTGTAATTATTTTTATTTATTAATTAATCATTTTCAATTTATGTGTAT
Source organism: Pinus taeda (assembly GCA_000404065.3). Taxonomy (NCBI): domain Eukaryota; kingdom Viridiplantae; phylum Streptophyta; class Pinopsida; order Pinales; family Pinaceae; genus Pinus; species Pinus taeda. Next base: position 36,222 of record APFE030703150.1, on the reverse strand, counting down.
ACCTATTATGTCATTTTAAATAGTGTTGTGAGCTAATGTTAATGAGTGCAATCCTATGGTTAGATGTTTATTTTACGTGCTTCACATTGTTAGAGGTTGAAAAGTCAAGGTTTTTCAAATTCTTAGAAAGAAGTGTGATTTTTATATTGATCTTATCAACTCCATCTAGCATCTCTGCCATGCATATGGTCAGTTCTAACTATGCATCTTCCCTATTAGTGAGGACCCTTCCAATTAAGGTTTTATGTGCCAATATAGAGTTATAATTCACATGTATGAGGTAACCATGGCCCTAGTGGAATTCCCTAATTTGGGTATCGATTCCCTAGTTTCTAGTTCTATATTTCTATATGGAATAAAACATCTTGATTGACACAGATATCCTTCCATGTCAAGAATACCCTTCGAATAGTTGTAGGGATTATATCATTTTAACATTACATGGCTAACTTGGTAGTTTTATATGTCTCAGCCCACATTTGTTGAGTTGAAGAAGGACTAAACTCTAAAGGAGAGGAAATACCAAGACATCATCTTCTTCCATTGCACTGAGGATCTTATAGCCAATGCCTAACAATAGTAAAAGGAAGGAAACAAAGGGAGGAATCCAAGTGAGGGGCTTCTAAGGGAGCTAGGTGAGGAACCTTTCAATAAAAGCAAGTTATCTAATCTAGGGGGAAGTGAAAGAGTATTACACTTGAGTAGGTGAATTAAATTAAGGGGAGAGTGAGAAAGTAAATTCGAATTGTCAAAGAGTCAATAATTAAGAGATGAAAGAAGAGAAGTATGGAAGAGAATATAAAGGGAGAGATAGAGCTAAAATATTGTATGTAATGAGGGGAGAGTAAGAAATTTACCTCAGTGAGAAGATCAGGCCCCCCAAAATAATTAAACCTATAAGTGAAAAAAAATTGGAAGCCCTTAAAGCCAAAATTCTAATTCAATGTAGTTTAGAGAATTTCTAGAATTGAAGCATAATTCCAAATAGAGATGATGCTAATAAAAAACCTATAGCCAATGAGCTTTCTATATTTATCTTCTTGAATATTTCCTAGCCAAGGAAAATTACGAATCCAACATTCCTCACCAATTCTATGGAGCAATATTTTCGAACCAAGAACACCATATCATCTCCTTGTAGTCCATGGTTGGAAATTTATATTCACACAACCATCACTAAGCCTTATGTGCTTTACCTTACCTAGGCATCCCTTAGCATTATGCTTTAGTTTTTCATACTAGCCATTATGAGCCCGAGAACTCCCGTACATGTCAAGATCAAAATTAAGTGTACAATGCCCAAACTTCACATGGTTGAATACATGAGCACTAAATTTTTCCTTAAACATGTTTGCATGATTTCCATAATGTGGAGTTGGATAGACCATGAAGGTTGAAAAATGAAAGGAAACTTTCCTTATTCTTTTGTGATCATAGCACTCATCCTGAGAGTTACCTTCCTTGAACACCCTTTATGGAAAATATGGTCTTGATATGCTAATTCTTTGCAGGAAACCATTAGTTGGTCTAGGATGTGTTTATTTTAGTTGACATCTAGAACTTCTTCATTATATTTTAGTACTAGATTGGTGGGATTTTTAGATAATTTATTTCCTTTTCTTAATATATGCACAGGAATTGAGGTAGTACTTTTAGCTAATTGTCCATGATTCTTTCTAGATTAGTTATGAGCCTCCAAATCTTGATGAATTTCACTAAAGTCAAGCCAATATATATACGTTTTATCATTGTATTGGTGGTTTTGGAGTCCCCTTCTATGAAAAGTTTTTGTATGTTTATTAAGTTTGTTATAATTAACCCTTGATATCAAGCATGAAGCTCATATGCATTGTTGGTGTCATTTCCAATTTCTCATATATATAATCTATACCTTCTCATTTCTGAAGACTCATCCATAGCTCTATGGGGCTAGTTTTCCTTTAGAGGTTACATGTAATTCAGTGTTAGGAATCCCTATGGAAGGGGAAACCATTTAGTAAGACGTGAATTAGGATGAGGGGTGTAAATTTGATTAGTAAAGACATATTTTTGTAGTCCTAATAATTTAATTATGTTGGACTCCTTTAAGTAACATTCCCAAACCTTATTTGTACATGGAGTGATTAGAACAAATTCCCTTACTTTCCCCAGGATTGACTACCAAATGATATCTAGATCCATAGGTTTTTCTTTGAATATTTTTGTGTTTTATTCCTCTTATACTTATCATACGATGAGTTGTGGGAAGAGTTCCTAGGCTCTTTTTAAGATGATATTGTTGAAGGGCATTGATTTCTAGTATTTAATTGTGGAGTGTATGATATCCCTTGTTATATCTATTTTTTTGAATATTATTGTCAAACTCTCACATAACTCTAAAGAAAAATTACAATAATTTAGAATTTTTTCAACTCTTTTTATATTTTTCATGCATAGGTGACACCTTACTCAGACCTAAAACCCTCTAATTTATCCCAGTTTAGTATTTTATTTTGCAAGAGTAACCACATGAAGAAATTTATTTTGTGGCATGCTTTGGCTCTCCACAATTTTATTTCATAGTTATTGCAAGGATATTTTATGCCTACATTATATTTAAAGTACCTTTGGGTGTATACCTCTACTGAAGGATGTCATTCCCATGTTATCTTTCATTTTTCTTGATCTCTACATCTTTCATTAGGGTCTTCTTATATTTTTTGCTAGTGTTGATTGGCTACTGTATGTTTTCTTCCCAATGTATCCACTAGTATTGCATCAATGTTTAAATCTGGTGGTGCATAACCAATGTTTTTCCTTGCGATTTAAGGCTGGATTTGAGCTTTTCAACATCCCATTCTTATTCAAGTCTTGGCCATTGATTCTAGGAGTCTTCCTAAAGAGAGATAAGTTTATATCCCAAACCTCCCAAAAACAATTATCTTGAATAAAGTGTTTACTTTTCCATGCCTAGTTTCATAAATATTATCCTTTTATTTGTTCATGTAGACATACTAGTGATATTGATTGATGTCTAGAGTGTATTTATTTTTCCATATTTTTCTCCATAGATCCCTTGGGTTTTTAGGGCATATCCACCACATTTTGTTTCCCAAGGCTTGAATGATAATTTCTAGCTCTCTTAGGCCCAATCCACATTATCTCAACCAAGCTATAAGAGTATCCCTCTTAATGAAACCTATGAGATAACATGCTTGATTTCTTTATTCAAACATACTTCCATGAGGTGGAGGTGATATGGGGAAATGTGTTATCCTTGTCTAAGATTGTGTGAGGGATAAAAAGTTAGAGAGGGGGGTTCATTAAACAAGAAAGAGAAAAAAATATTGTTATTAGTTACATGACCCATGAAATCCAAGTTCCAAAAAAATAATAAAATTTTATCATGTGGAAAATGAATTTCCAATTGAGCATATCAAAATCCTTTGAAATATCAAGTTTGATGATCATATTGAATTTTTTGAAGGAAAAGAGGGAGTGTATATATTTGTCAGCTATAAAAATACTATCAAGGATTTTTCTTCCCTCTACATATCCTGTTTTTCCTAGGAGATTATTCCTAGGAGGAGAGGATTCACTCTATTAGCTATGAAATTTGAAATTATTTTATATATTACATTGCAAAGAGTATTGGGTTTGAAGTCTGCATGGTTTTCAAAATGAGATTTCTTTGCAACTAGAATAGTAACAGTTAAATCTAAGGTTCTGAGTAGGGAATATGATTTCCTTGAATTTTCAATAAGTGCACCATGTCTTTGTGTTGGAAACCTAATCCTCTAAGAGTTGTGGTGCGATGAATCTAACAATTACGAAAATGTATTATAAATGTACATCTATGACATAGTAAAATGAAATTCACTCTTATATCATTCATGTCTCTTCACATTCCATGTGTGTTTAACATGGTACTAGAGCTCCCGGGTTCCTTTTTATACTTGTAACTCCTATATTTTGCCAATTTTCTACTCGCATTTAGAGCTTATTGCCTCGAGATGTTGAAAGCATGAGGGTGTCAGATGTTTGCTGCCTTGAGGAGCTTTGCTGTGGTGAGAGTAGAATATAGGTACATTAAAGCTCTCTTGCGCAAATGGTATGCCAATATTTAATGATTGTGTCTCTTTTATGAATATGTTGGACTGTTGGAATGTTAGTATATATTAAAAGTTTTTATAGACGGTGTTTCGACTCCACTATTAGGTTGAATGGTGGTGACTGATGTTAGGTTCCTATACCAATAGGAGTCATAATTTTTGAATGACTTAGATTAAACCTGTAATATGTACATACATTTGCTTTTTGAAAATATTTTCCATATTCAAAAAATTAAAAAATGTAAAAATGGTGTGTCCTAAAAGAACAATAAAATGACAGAAAGAACAAAAGGTCAAAAAAGATGAAAAATATGAACCCCAAGAAAAGAAAAAGACCATGAAAGTGAGCAAGCCAAAATACCACTACTATTTACTTTTATGCATAATAAATGATTGTGTGCAACTTGTAATTTTTGCCACAATATATGATAGTAAAAATGTTTAATCTTGGTTATTTCATGTTTTCAATTTCATGTCTATAGATAGAGGATAAATATCTTACCAAACTGTTTAATCTTGGCAGATAATTAGATAGGTAGAGTAAATAAAAGGAGCTCAATTGTTTAATATGAGCCCTTGGATGTAATAAGGTTAGATTTAGTTAGTTTACTATTGTAAAGAGAAAGAAAAATGTTTGATAAGGGTTTAAAAGCTCAAATGCACTCTAATAAAGAGAAGTAAAAATGGTAGGATGAGTAGGTGGGTAAGTAGAAGAAAGGTTGCAGAAAGTGTGATGATTGACTAGGAAAAAGCACATTTATCATCTTTCAACATGTATTTCAAATGTGAATGGGCACTCAAGCATGAAAATGGGTATCAAATTAAATTAATTAATTTCCCTCATTCATTTCACCTTTTACTTAACTAATTTCCCACAATAAAGTTCAAAGTACTTAAAAACCCTAAGTCAAAGAGGCTTGGAGAATTTCTCTAACTTTTGGAGGGACCAGACCTTCGGCTCAATGACTTATAGGCAATAAGTACTAAAACTGCCTCATAAACATTCATTCCCCCTTCATTTCTTTCATTTTTCCTAATATTACTATTTTCCTAAGGTTAAATTACTTTTACCTACGAAAGGTGTTCATTCCCCCACATAAATCATTTTCATATCAAAAACCAATAAAAACACTATATCCTAAGTCTTTATGTGATTATGGGAAAACATTAAAACATGAGATATCATATATTTGGGATATCGTGCCCCTTTTCCACTTATTCACTAAATTACTAATTTATTTTTTAAATCCCTAATAGAAACCCGTTTCCCGTATATATATTAACTCTCGCAATATAAATTAAACTTAACCCTAGTTTAATTATATAAACTAAAGTTTCTGCTCCAGACCCACTAACTAATCAATCCTCGATAAAGTTAGTTAAAAAACAATTAAATCCCACCCGATACCTTAATCCCCTCTTTAATCTTGCATTAAACGAGAACCATCATGCTTAAAGGCCTGCTGGGCTCCCCCATTACCTTTCGTGCAACTCCATCGCCCAACCACCACACAATCTCTCCCCTCCCCATTTGACGGCCTGTGCTGATTTCATAAGGGCCCAAAATCTGAACATTACCCACCCAAAAATGGTTGTTTTCTACTGGGTCCCTGAGGCGACATGGCACTCAATGAATGGAATCAGGTGGCCTCCCCTCAATACTGCCCAAAATCCAAAAGCTGTGTGAAGCAAACCACTTATTGCTAGCCCGATACACGCCAAAACAACCACTATTCACCCTGCTACATGACAAATGAGCACTGTACACCCATACCTGCCAAATTGGCTTTCTCGCATAAAGCCAAAAAAGTGAAAAATTATTGTTTTTATCATGTTTTTTAATTGTAAACTTCCATGCACATGCCTGTGAATGTCCAAGATGCCAATCCACATACAATTGCACTATGAAGACACTAAAAAGCTTCCAAATCGCCTTTCAACCTACTTGTAGCCTTTTCAACCATTCATAGTTGCCAGTTACCCAGTTCAGACCTAGTTTTCTTCAAATTCTAGGTATTTAAGCTAGAATCGATAAAAAACCCTATCAATTTTTGAACTAGCAACTAAGTTTTCTTAATTGAAATTAAAGGGAAACTCTGACAACTTAAAACCCACCTGGAGTTGAACCACTTTTTCCCTAAAAGACTTACAATTTACCTCCCCCATTCTCAAATCCACAAGAATTGAGAATGGGTACCCCAATTGCCATGGATGTCAAGCCAATTTCTACTCCTCACCTGGACCTCGACCACCTTCCCCTTGTTGATAAGGATTTCCAAATCAAGGTGTTAGCCTCCTGCTGCAGCAGGTTACTCATATTTCATGATTGACATTTTTACAGGCCAAATATGTCATACTTTGCATGCTGCAATGCTCTATATTTGCTTAACAGTCTCCAAGCGAAGAAGGCTACTTAGAGTTCATTCGATTGCCTTCCAAATTTTTGAGAAGTTATTCTGGTATCGCCAATTTTCAGTTAAAGGGAGGTCCAAACAGCTTAATCTTGGTCTCCCTAGGTTTAAATTTCCTGTTTTAGAATATAGAGAATGTAAATCTGTCCAAACAGCTTAATCTTGGCAAATTCTTAGATAGGTAGAGAATCAAAGGAGCCCAACAGTTTAATCTGGGCCCTTGGATGAAATAAGGGTAGTCTGTAGATAGGAAAGCATGAAAAAAAAATGGAATGATGGGTTTGCAAGTCTAAGTGCACCCAAATCAAAAGAAGAAAAATGTTAGGTAAGTAGGTAGGGTAGGTAGTTTTGAGGTTGTTGAATCTTAATTGTTGATTAGTTCCAGATTTCGAGGCGTCATCTCTACTCAGGACACAATCAACAGGCAGTTCTATGCGAAAAGCTCAAAAACAGGTATAATTAACTCCCTTTCTTCATTTTCCCCCCAATCATTAACTAAATTCCCTAAAAGAGGTCAAGATCTGCTTGATACCTCTTAAGTTCCATCATTTTCATAGCATTAGCTTGGGTAAAGATCTGCTTTACTCAAAGTTGTTCCATACTCTCTCTAAAAAAGGTTCTATCCCCTTGTAAACAGCCTAAGGTCTCCTGAACTTAGCACTTCCTCACCATCTCCATATTAACCACTGGAATTATTATTTAGCTCCCTATATTTTCCCATCCCCCTACTAAAATTATGTAAATCATCCCCTATGTAAATATCCCTCCCCCTGGTTGAAAAATAACCATAAGTACCCCTGGGAATTGCTCAGTTTACCTGAAACTTAGCAAGAACCCTCATGCTGCCCCTTCAAACCATCTTCCAAATACAATGGACTCCTTCTAGAGTATAAAATCCCTTTTAAGGTTATCAGACTACTTCCGAAGCCTCAAATGCCTTTCATACCCACTTACTTACTCCTTCCGACCGCAACAAACCCCTTGCCGACTTCCTTAACACTCCGCAGACCATAGAAAGCCAGATCACAGTATCCTCTCCATGCAAGTTATGACCCATCCGTCGCCACCCGACGCGATATTGCGATATCGGCGATCGGCGGTTGCAAGCGCCAAATGTCCAACTGAAACACCTTCTCGTTCCTCGTCGATGCGATATTGCGATTGCATTGGAGAAGTTCATCGCATCACCTTCAGTATCAGCACCTCGCCATGTCACATCTGTACCAGGGACCTACCGCAGGCTAACGTCATCCACCGTACTGCTGATGTCATGCTGACATCAACAGCCAGAAAGCCGAAAATTCGTGCAGGAAGAGAAATCGCACTTCAGAGCTCCAGAACAAGAAACAGAGGTAGTTTTTGATGCGTGATTAACGCGAAGCGCTAATCGCGCATCGCTATGGGAAACAGGCTGTTTCGAGGAATCTTTGGGGAATCTTTTGATTCCTTGGCCCGTTGTGCGCCGAAAAAGCTCGAAAATCGCTCGATCGTGCCAAATTGATCCGGTTTAAAGACAGCAGAGGACCAATGACAGAGTTTAAAGTGTATTAGATCAAATCATCAGGTAGCAAGCGTGTCAAAGAGTATCAGTAGGCGGCAGAAGCCATCAATGTAGCGGCAAAGAGTATCAGTGAAAATATTAAGCAGCGGCCCGAAGCAGGAGAACATTTAATACCTTCCAACAGAGTCAAAGAAAGAGGGAAAAGCCACTCCAAGCCCTCAAATCATAATCATTGCACATTTAACTCGCATTGTTACACTAAAATTTGTCACCATGACTATTTGTAGTTAGTATGGCTCCATCAACTGTCATACTATCCTCCTTGGCAAGTCTCATACCTCTGGTCTCCATGTCAAACTCCAAGAAAGAGAGAAAGTCTTTAAAAATCTATTTATCTCTGGGTACACAGTTTCTCCCAGCCTTACCTGCGTGTACGCAACCCAAGTTCACAATACCTGCGTACTTGTACGCTTTGTATGTAAAGGGGTGGGTGCATACCCCTGTAAAGGTCAAAAGGCGCGAGTTTCATGTTAAAAAAGTTACTTGTGGTCATTTCTAAAGCATTCTAGAAGCTTGTTCGATGTGTATTGAGCGCCTCCAAATGGTTCATGTATCCCTATGAAAGAGGAATTTATCCCATCAAGAGGGGATCTATCCCATCCAAAGAGGGGCTTATCCCATTGATGGTGGACCTGATTAACTTCCTCTAGGGCACTATAAATATAGGCATTGGGCCAGAAGGGAGGGAGGTTGAAAGCTGAATATTCCTAAGGGTAGATGTTGCTAGAATTAGGACTTCCTTGTAGAAGCTTGTGAGGAGAGATTCCCATCCTTTCTTGTTTCATTTGGAAGTGGGTGAGCTTATCAAAGTAAAGGAAAACTCTTGCTGGACCCTGGGAGGGACCTGCACAACACCAAGGCTCAGGTTGTAATGGTTTCTTTTGTTTCCTATTAATACAAATAAGTCCATTCTTCTCAACAATTTGTTATTTATGAGTTGTTTCGTATACTCCTTGGTATGTATGTTAAATATGGTTTATTTTATGAGATATTCAGGTGCTATTTAATCGTTTGATTGTTAGTGAATGCAAGTTTCGGAGAGAAGGAGGAGCTCATCCAGATCGACGAGGCTGGAGTACTACAACAACGTTGGACTACAGGTAGGATCTAAACACTTGATTTCTTATATGGTAAATGCATATTTAGAGAAGGATTGTTCTTAATTGTCTTTTTTGTCACTAGAAAGCCTTAAGCTTCTAGGGAGGTTTCTTTTGTCCGCAAAATTGACTCTTTCCGCCTGACACGCACCAGAGCAGAACTATAGATCCCGAAGCACAATCATCCCAGCAGCACCGCATCAAGCCTCCAAGGGCCACATTGTAGTCTTTTCTAATTCAGCTACCTCTAGCGCAGCCAAAGGGACTTACCTGCATTTAATTCCAGCAACACTTAGATTTTTGAAAAGCTTTTCTAGCAGACCTGTTTAGGTCAATTGTAATGAATGACTTTTGGATAATTTGCTTATATATACCACCCTGAACAATGTAGTGGGGGGTTGGTTGTGTTAGTGTCAGTCTTTACAGCCTTCCTCCAGTGATCAAATATCCTCTTACAAAGTGATTTTGAAGTGTCAAGGTCAAATTTTGTCATTTCAGTGAGTCTTCAAGCAAAATTTGGTCACTAGGCATTAGGTCTAGGGTTTGCTTTCACTCCTTCTAAAGTTGTCCAAATGGTGGGCTATGTCATCATTTAGCTGATTCTATCATCATTCATAGGTTTTTTATTATCATATCAGTGTCTAATTAGTCATTTTACATCTTGTTCATGCTTCACTTGTGCCTTGGCAAGTTCATTTCCCTCTCCTAGGGTTTTGAAGCCAATTTCTCTTGGATGGTCAAATCAATGGAAAAAATTGTTTCCTAATATTCATACACCTTCCCCTATCCTTAAAGTACCATATCATACACTTCCCAACACTCAGATTCCCAAAAATCCTCATTTTTGCACAAACCCTAGTTTCTAGCTACAACTTGGCAATTTTCTAGGTTTGGCCTGTGATTTGCCCTTTTGGACCCCTTCCCCTCACT
>APFE030703150.1:7774-19091 GCA_000404065.3 Pinus taeda | reverse complement strand
AAAATAAATAAATTTTGTTTTATAAAATTGAACTTACACATTGCTCCCCCAATGAGGGTGGGTGCCCGAAGACTCATGACAAAGATGATTGTCAGGACAACTATGGGTCGGGTACAATCCGCCACATCCCACATGCTCATGCTGATGGGTGTGGTGGCCTCTTGAATGGCAATGTACAGAGGGTAATGGAGAAGTGGCAGTCAGTGCTAGGGCGATGACTGAGGTGGGAACGACAGGACAAGAGGATGGATGGGACAGAGAATAAAGGAAGGGGATTATGAAGGTAGGAAGGGTGATGGGGAGAGCATAGTTGTGAAGGGGAGATGGAGAAATGACGAGGCAAACCAGCGTAGGGACCAACAAAGTCACCTTCGCATCAGCACCAAGTATGTTATCTAGCTCTACTCGTCTATTGCAATGTTTTCTGTGTGTTTCCATGGCGGGGAAATAAGAGATAAGACCAGGGAAGGGAATAGGGGAGTAGGTGAGAGAGACCTCGACATGCTAGGAGGGAAGGGAACTGCATTTGAACCAATAACTGGCATCAAGAGAGACCATTAGGGATGGGAGCATGAGGAACCACTTGCAATTAAGCTGGCCAGCCAGATTACCAGTGAGGGAGGGGACCATGTAGACAAGCAAGTGCAAGGGAAGGTAATTGGGAATGGCAGAGAGGAGCAGAGAACGCATAAGATAGACGGGCGAGGGAAGGTGAGGAAGATGAGTGTAGTGGTTTTGTGGCTCAATGGGCATGCAATTAGTACCGTAAGTTTCATCCGAACAGGGTACCAGGGCATTTACCCCCGAGAGCAGCCGAGAGAGATGCAAACACCAAAAAGGTGTAGAGGCTAATGCTTTGCAAGTGAGTGGGACAAATAATTCTGGCAGAGGAGAGGCACCGCAGCCTTAAGCAGAGGGGCATAGAGGCAAAGGAAAGTGTAGATGGGAATGTGAGGAGGGGAAATGATAGCATTGTGGAAAGGTCGAGACATACATTCTGTGATCTAATTTGAATTGTGTGTGAACAGGTTCGCACAGCAGAAGAAATAGCTAGACCAGCCCATGGAAGAGGACGAGGCAGAAGGGGAAGGGACCTGCCTTATGTAGCTAACTCGGGCACCACAGAACCCATCTGTGGAAGAAAGCCAGTAAAAGGGCTCATCAATGAAGCGAAAATAGAGTACAGGGTAGGGACAGATGCAAGGATCTAAAGATCTTAGAAGATTGGGAGGAACAGATAAAAGAGGACATAGATTCCGAAAAGAAATAATCCCGAACCGAGGAAAAACTAGGGGAAGACTCACGCAATTTAAGCAGACTTTATATTTGTATTGGCTTATGAAGAGCCTTCTAGGGAAGGCCATGGAGCAACTATCAATGGGAATGGCAATGACTCTCCAAGACATGCCAAACTACAAGAAAGACATGCAGACCATCTAGTTCAAGTTGTGCAAGTTCCAGTTATGCAAGCAGGACATTCGCCTAGATCGTATTCAAAGGCATATCCCTTGTATTATCAAGCTGGAAGATGCACAAAGAGACTCAAACGAAGACTCCATATCAGAAGGAATAGTAGATTCTAAAATGTTTTCTTGGATTTTTAGCGGATAACATTTACTTTTATGAATGTATGCTTATGATAGAGAGAAACTTAGACTCCTATCGTGATATAGATGTATATATAGCTTGGGTAAACTATATTTTTGGATGGCTTATAACGAGAATAAGTGGCCAATAGGCTTGGTTTCTCATTGGGCAAATTGAAGCCACCTATCTGATCTCTTGTGGTGTAAACTTGTCTTTTATAAATAAAAAACAAAAAATCTTACCAAACTTTAAAAAAAATAAAACTTATACATTATCATTTAAATTTTTAATCACAATTTAATTAATTACAAATCGAGACATTAACACATTCCTAATATCCTACCCTACGGCATGAATAATAATAAAATTATGGATAAAAATGAAATATTATAGAAATAAAAAATCCCATGTTATCCCTACTTATGGAAAAAAAAAAAAAAAAAAAACAAAACAAGTAATTTACTCATAGGGTACATCGCCTTTCACTCGGTGCCCATGCCTACCTTTTTCGGGTTTGACATTCCGAAATGTGTCCGTCCATTCAGCCAGATTAGCAACCGCCTCGGCTTTGTCTTTCATGTATATCGAGAAATACGCAGAGAATATTTGATATTGTGTCAAATAGCAATTGCAAATGTCACATTTAGTGAACTAATTACATTGAATTTTATAGTTTATTTGTATAGAGACTCTTTGATCTATAATGGTATAATAGTTGATGTGTTCCAATGTAATGTTTATATTTTTATTTAATAATTTAATTTATTTTAACCATGTATTTATTAAGGAGAAAAGTTAAATTGTCTGAGATGTAATTTTTGCAGTGGAAAAAAATTTGATGTTTTATGATTGGTAGATGGTGAGTTAAAATAGATTTAGATTGTAATTTTAGATCAATATGATAAGTGTTGTATAACAATTTATATATGGTTCTTAAAAATAAAACAATAGTTGCAAAATCCTTGTTTATCTAGCTCTTAATTGAGTAGAAAGGAAATATTCAAAGATAAGTCTTGATATGAATGGTATCATTGAACAGCTTTCTGTTTTAGTCCAATTAACTAAGTTTGAAATAAATATGAATGGTATCATTGAACAGCTTTCTGTTTTAGTCCAATTAACTAAGTTTGAAATAGAAAAATTGTTTAAAAGTAATTAAATTAGAAATAGAAAAATTTTTACTATTAAACATAGACAAATAATCGTATGAGTCATATATTAAAATTTTATTTTTAAATATTTTATTGATGCATAAAATTGAAATTTTACTTTAAAAAAATACATTAAAAAATTTGTATTATGCTCTATGAAATATGTAATTAAAGCACAAACTAAGATAAAAATAAAGACCAACTAATTACCCATATTATTTTTTAAACTAATATATATTATAAATAAATAAAATATATATATTCATATTCATATTCATTAAATATTAGAATTTATATTTTTTTATTATTAATTATGGTTTATTATGATATAACATTGTTAAATAAATGTTATTATAAAAGTTGGTTGCTTTTTTATTATTTAAATAATAAGACTTTTTATTATTTTTTGTTATAATATTTAATAAATTATAAGATATAGAATTGTTTAATTTTTTGTACAGTAAATTATTATATATTTAAAAGTGGTATGTATTATTTGATATAAAAGTACCAAAAATTTATATATAGTTTGGGATAGTGAAAATAAACACTCTATCACTTCAATGTTCAAATTAGTTTTGATACTTACAAAAAAGTATTTAAAATTATTGATAGTTATGAATAAATGTAGAATAAACTAAATATATTATCACTGCTCATGATGATAAAATAAATTGGATAAGTAAAATTTTCTTTGGTAAAAATTTACGTTATCATTCAAGCATATAAAAGTTCTTTTACATGAGCAAATTTGTCCACTATCTATATATATTATTGTAATATTGAATATATTTTTAATTATAATAAATCATAATTAATTATATCTCATCCAAATTAATTATGGGTATTACATTTATATTATTTTATAATTTAAATATTATAATCAAGAGATAATTCATTAAAACTATTAGACTCTAGGTTTTTAGAACCAATCTTATTTGCCCATAATATTTGTCATCTCATGATAAAGCATTTGATAAATTTAAAATGAATCTAGTATATTTAGAATATTTTAGTTAAACATTAAATTAACATATAATTATTAACGATGATAATCATTTCTTTAAAATTAAATTAGTTTAATAAAATAAATAATTATAATAATAATAATATAATATATCTTTATATATATAAGAGAAAGATGTAAATACTATTATTATGTATATATATGAGAAAGACTTTATATCTGCATATTATGATAGGCTTTCCTATTTAGATTTTGAAAACCTTAAAACAAATATTGGATTAGTATCAGTAAAAACTTTTCAGTGACGAGTTTGATTTGACGTGCATAAACAAAGATTTCCCGAGTAATTTTAGGACTTCAGATGCACCGATCCTTCATTTGCGAAAAGACTCCACCGATCATATCTTGGTCTTAGAATTCCAAACTAAAAACAAATATTTTAGGATTCAAATGTTAAAAGACGGAAATCGGGAAGAGAAATTATTAAAATAAGCTGAACAAAGGCACCCTAAGGATACAGCATTAACTTAACATGGGATTATTGAGTTGCTAGCTGCCCATTTGTTTATTTTTGGGATTTGCTGCAACTTCCGGCAGCTAAGTGATCGAAGAATGATTTAATAGGAACAAAATCCATGGAATTTGCAGTAGAGAAACCTTTGCAAGTCGTGAACGCCCCATCGATCACCAGATTCTGGCCGCTGATGTAGCGGGCGTCATCGCTGCATAGAAAGAGGGCGGCCTTGGCAACGTCAATGGCTTCCAGAGTGACACCCTTCAGCTCCATTGTCTTCTCCAACATATCTTCCGCGGATCGTTTGTCGAAAGAGGGGAAACTTTTCTTCATGGCGTCGATCAACATGGGCGTCGGCACACCCGCCGGAGAAACGCAGTTCACCCGGATGCCGTGCTGCGCCAGATCGATGGCCGCCGACTTCATAATCCCCAGCACCGCGTGCTTCGACGCCGTGTAAGAAGGCCCGTTGGGCATCGCCATCACCGACGCCATGCTGCATGTCATAACCACGGAGCCTCTCATTTTGGCGCCTATCATCGCCCGAGCCGCGTGCTTCGTGCACAGATACGCCCCCCGCACGTTCACCGACATGACCCTCTCAAAATCCTCGAGAGTCACGTCTGCCATGGACGAGAATAGCCCGCCCGGGATTCCGGCATTGCTGAACATTATGTCTAGATGCCCGTGCTTCTCCAGCGCGTAGTCCACCAGGGCCGATACATCTGTTTCCTTGGACACATCGCAGTGGAAATAGCAGGCATTCGGAGCGAGGGATTTAGCCAAACGATTTCCAAAGTCGTCCTGAATGTCTGCAATTACTACTTGTGCTCCATTCTCCACGAATAACTTGGCACTTTCCTCTCCTATTCCGCTAGCTCCTCCTGTGATCACAGCGACCTTGCCCTCCAGCCTGAAATATCAAATCCAACAAAAGCAGCCATCAGAGTTATTCTTTGTTACCAATAAATAAGTATCGCCATGAAATTTCAGTGAAGAATTACCTCATATTGTCTACTGCCTGTGCAAAGCGCCACGGTGGATATACAGAAATTGGACGGGGCAAACAACAGATTTGTAGTGCCTCATCGCCATGAGTCTCCACCAACCCACTTTACTCTTCTGGCCACCTATGAGAACCTTCAAGCACTAGCTTCTGTAATAGATAATACCTACTTTACTGTTCTGACGATCTATGAGAAACTTCACGCACTACTTCTGCACGAGGCATTATAAAAGTCTTATAGTGCATGTATCTAAGTCTCAACATTTAAAAAATTCTTGAGCAGTGGGCCTCGGTAAGAGTTTCATTTCCTTTTACTTGGACAGTAGTCCTTATTTTAACGGTTTATTTGCTTTTAGGTGCGCGACACGATGTGACTGAAGTATACTTTGTTGAAGTATATATCACATTGCTTTTAGGTGCGCGACACGATGTGACTGAAGTATACTTTGTTGAAGTATATATCACATTGTAGTACAACACATCATATTTTTAATTAAAGAATAGTATAATGTTCTTCCAGCACAAAAATGAAATGAACATAGACTTCACATGGAATTCAACTATTTGGATTTATATATCTTCGCTTTGGAGTTTATTTAAGAATTATAATTCATCATATTCTTTAGTCAAGACGTAAG
Source organism: Pinus taeda (assembly GCA_000404065.3). Classification (NCBI taxonomy): domain Eukaryota; kingdom Viridiplantae; phylum Streptophyta; class Pinopsida; order Pinales; family Pinaceae; genus Pinus; species Pinus taeda. The sequence continues at coordinate 13,228 of APFE030703150.1, read as the reverse complement.
AATGATAGAGACTTATTTTTTAAAATATAGATTTAAATAGAGAGGTAATTTCAAGGTGAAATTAAATTATTTGAATTAGGTTGAAATTATTTGAAAATATTTCCTCGAGTTGTAATTACTTTTGGATTACATTTTTTTGGGGGCAGAAGTATGTTTTAAAGGAAGCACTCTCCACCCCCATTAAATATTATAATGTTTATCTAAAAAGTTTAGATATATTAATTTACCAACCAATATAAATAAAAAATAGTAAACTAAAATAAAATCTTATATTTTTATATAGTAATTATTGTAATAAAATAAAAATTATATGGGTGAAATTCTTTATCATTGAGATTTTGGTCCATTGACTCTTTTTGCCCTTGTTCATACATACAAGGTTTTAGGCTATCTTTAAGAATGCTAGAATTTTCTTTTTTCCTTCTAAGCCACATGAATTCTTTGTATGATACTTGATCTCAACATTCTTAGTCACTTGAGAAACCATTATACCTATCCCAAAAATTGTAGACCATTTCAAACTTGCCTTCAATGATCCTAATTGTATGGAGGATATCTTCACATTGATCCTCCTTATTTTTTAGAGCTTGAACAATTAGGGTTTTGACCAACCAACATGTTTCTTCTACTCTAAAGAACTTCACATCCGAGGTTCTAGAGTATACTAGGCCTTTAACTCATCCATCCAATTCATCCAAGATTCGAATTCAACTTAGAGTTTCCCTTTTCTCCTTAACCCTCCTTTCCAATTCATCAATTTTCAATTTATCCAACTTATGGATCCATTCATAGATGAGCCTTGCAACCTCCATGGCATCTTTAATGACCCTAGACGTATGCCTAAAATTCAAAAAGTTGAGTACCCTTAAGGATAAACTCTAATGTTATTTTCCTTTCCCATTCATGGAGTTACCCACATTTATTTTCATTTTGAATAAGATGGTTAAGTGGCAAGGGAACTTGACCCTTTGCAATTGACGCAATGAAATTAACCTATTGAGATATGAAACCCAACATGGACATTGCAATTAGGAACCTTAAAAATTGAGGTCCTCCAAAAGAATGGAAAGAAACCACCCAATGCCTGTTGAGTGGAGAAAATCCCACCCTCCTCACTTTGACCGAGATGCTAGACATAAACCAAGCATAGATGCAAAAGAAAATAAGAAAATTACCTAAGACCTCATGCCACCAAGTCTCCAAAGAGGTTGTAGACCACTTGTACACCAGGGAGACCATTCTTTTCCTTCTTGATACTTCTCAAATCATCTAAGTGATTTACTCCACCATTAAATATGTAACACCCCCTCCTCCCATGTCCACCCAAGCAACGAACCAGCTAAGGTAAACATGCAACGAGAAAGGTCACTATAATGGATTAAACTTCCTTGGTGACATTAAGGAAATGGAATCGACGGAACATATGAAACAAACCCATCCACATCATTAGCAACACCCTGAGGAGACATGTCAGCCACTTAGACATCTTGTCCCTTAGTCCCACTGATGTTTTAAGCCTGTTAACCCTTGGTCACTCTCATGCTATAGGCATGACAGTGTCCAGAAGCCAAAGTCGCTCTCACAGGCCTATGTTTCAGCGTCCTTGGACTCTTTTCAGCAGATCTATCCCATTGTCCCCGAGATTTGAGCCACTTTTCTAGCCCAGAATATTTCCCTATGCCTAGAACTTGTTACAACCTCAAGAATCCATCAAATACATGATAACAAGATAAGAAAATCAAAATTCAACCTCAGGAATAGGGTTGAGCATCCCCAACAAGGATTGGCATTATTTCAAACACTTTGCATCAATGCAACCTACAGGTCTTGGATACAAGACAAAGCATGAATGGATGAAAGAACTTATAAAACATAACCAAAAGGATCACCACTTTCTCCATTGAAATGTTATAACATCAATTGGGTCTTGCATCCATCCATTTAACAATTACATGTAAATACATGAAATAACCATGACATGAACCATTCATATAAACATACATATAACCACCATAAAAACATATAAATATCAGAGATGTGACAGCCATTAAATCCACATATAAAATAGTGCAAAAGTAAGACAACTTAGCTTTTATTAATCATATCCAAATCCAACCAAGTTAGGGACTTCCATGTACCACCTGACCATAAACATGGCTGAAATAAACCTCTCTTTGAATCAGTCACCCCTGTGCCATATTCCAATCATGAATGTGGGATATCTTAGAACAACCAAACTAACAACAACCAAGGGAATCCAGAGGCTAAACCACCTCCACCCTCATCAAACTGTGATCAGACCAAACCGGGGGCTCCAATCACGACTGAACCCAACTTAGAATTCCATCTGGAATCCATCACTATCCTTGAGGAATTTTTCATCTCCTTGTCTCTTTAGCTTTACTGCAATCTAGTCCTTGATCACTAAGCCCTAAGCCGAGACCATTCTCTTGGGATTTACTACAATCCAATGCAGATCACTAAGCCCTAAACCGAGACTCCTCCCTCAGGCTTTACTGTGTATACCGCCTAAATCAGTCAAGGGATTCCTAGGCCTTTGGGAATGAAACTTCAGACCACCTTCGCCCTAGATTCTGAAATCCATTTAGCAAACCAAAGCTCATAACTGAGATAAACATCCCAACATATCATGGAATCTAGAAAAAGGCAAGGCTAAGCTGAAAACCACTGTCATAACCTAGAAAAACCATGCCATTGACAGCAAGAGAACCATATAATAATATGCAAACCCATGCATGTCCAAACCAACTAGGAAATCACACATGCAAAAGGTTACCTGCAAGTATTCCTATTGAAGTTGCTTGATGATGCTTTTCTTCTTTGATCCTTGCTTTCCTTTCATTTCCTTTGCTTGCTTCTCCTTCCTTGCTCCAAAGCTAGATTTCTCCAAGAAAACTCTAAGTTACCAAGATTGAGAGAGAATGAGAGAGAATAATGAGAGAGCTCCAAACTTGAACTGACAAAAGGTTACCAACTGATTCTTAGAAACCTTTTTCTTAATGAGGCCTTTATTTTCTTCATTTTCCATTATTTTTCTTCAATTTCCTCCTCACATGCAACCTATGACCTTTCACCTTACTTTTCTCCTATTTTCCTTTATTTTTATAGATAAATGTGCCAAAAATGCTTTTTTTCCTTTTAATGTTTTTTCCTTAGCCTTTGTCAATTTTCCTTAGCCAAAACACACATCCAATGATGCCCACTACTAGGATATCTTTGCCCAACATCCCTGGAATAAGTATCCCTTAACCGTGCTCTTATTTTTCCTTTTAACTTTTATTACATGGAATTTTCATTAGGGCTAGTACAAAATAACCATTCATCCAATATTGTTAGAGGAATCTTCATTTTGAACTACAATTTTATATTCCTCACCACAATTTCATCACGAGAGCACCCTTTGGTGCCACTCCATAAATCATTGCACCTTCCACTTGACAAAATGCACATGAAATATATTTACAACCTCACCTCCTTGATACAATTATTAATTTAGAATCAGTCAAGCGGGGGTTCATACTGCCTCCTATAACCTCACTCATCCTTACATTCTCATCCATGAGAACTAGCTAATGGATGAGATGCCAAGTGTTAATGCAAGGAAAAGTGGTAATTGATCAACATGCAAAGTTGCTCATCTCCCAACTTATTGACACCCCATAAGAAGGTCATGTTGCAATCATATTTGTTAAGTTTATGAGATATAATATACATATACCCTTCTAAGTTAAGCACACAATAATCGTGATTACCATCACTTAATAAACATTAATCTACCAAAATTTTATGAGATTCTTTTTATTATTATTCATGAAGATATTTCCATCACATAAACTATGATGATAACTTTATATCTATGATGGTGATAACTATATATCTATGATGATAATGGAGTATAACACATTTCATTTTTAAACAACAAATTAATGTAGATCCATTTCAAGTCAAGATCTATCATGCTAGAGGGATCGGTTGTGTTAGGTCCCTATAATACTAGTGTATTCCCTTATTATTATTGTCATTGTGCCCCTTATTGTTATTGTTGTGCCCTTAAATTATTAGTGTTATGTCGGCTCTGATTATGTTGTGACCCCTTAGACTCCTATATATAGAAAGGAGGTCTTGTCATTTGTAACATCCAAGAATTTTTCATTTGTGTAATGTAAAGGAGGTTGCCCCCTCAAACAGGCCGTCTTTTAAGTTGTTTATCTATTTCTTTCTTCTATTTTGTGAGCTGGTTGCATAACAATTAGTATCAAAGTTTTGCATTCTAGGGTTCCGCTGCTTCAAACACATCTGGTGAGCTCCAGTATTGTAGCAATAATGCTACAACTCCTGAGGCTTCCTGTCTCTCATTTTATCAACCCGGTTGTTCGTACAAACTTGGAAGCGACGGTGCTATATGCACAAGTACTAGATCTTGTCGCAGCTGTCACTTGGTCAGCTGGCACAAGTCCGCTAGGGCTCAAGCCAACTTCTATAGGCTCACAGAAGAAGCTTTATCAATGATGGATGAAAGCTAGCTCAAAAGAGACTAAGCTACTTGACAAAAATGAACTAAAAGTAAATCAAAGCATGTAAACCTAGGAAACCCTAATTTAACTAGTCTAATCTCTATAAAGCAGTGAAGATGAGTAAGACTTCTACCAATGCTGCTACTACATCTAATAAGTGGAAATACATGGATCTAAACTACTGGCATTATAAAAGACATGTTTTTGTACTTTTTCATTAAGTAGGTGGAATGATTGTGATTTTGTACTTATTAGGGTTTGGTTGTGCAGATTGAATGGAGAAGGAAGGAAAGCGTGGGACAAGTTGGGGAGGCTAGGTGAGGTCCCTATGGACCCTTGGCATTCATCCACAGAGGTTTTCCACGTTCAGAAGCTTGGCAACCGCGTGAATGACCTCCTACAGGATGTTTGCAGGGGATCCTATAGGATACTCAGGGTTTTCTACAGGATGTCTCTAAACTACTACAGGATGGTCTACCGTGAAGGATTGAAGTGAGGGAAAGGTGATGGACGGGTAGGAAGGGATGTGTGAGGTAGGGATCAGTCTGGTGATGGCTCAGGAGTGGAAGGATGAGATGGGAAACGGGTGTAGGGAGTGTGTTGGAGTGATGTATGTGAAAGGTCAAGGAATGAAGCTACGTGAGGAGTGGGAGACTTTTTAGGAAAGGACAGAACGCAGTGTAGGTCAAGGGAACGTGGTTGCATGCAGGGTAAAAATGGAAAGGATGGAAATGAAACGAGAGGGAGGAGAGTGTAAATGAAACAAATGATCAAAACTGTTTATCAAACTAGAAATGCATCAACCTACATTAAGTGTGCCATGATTTCTTTGAACAGTAATCCAAAACGCAAGGAGAAATATGTATGGGGTTGTGATGAAGAGATATGTGATGAGTGTAAATGACAAGGAAGCATCTAA
>APFE030703143.1:5363-17040 GCA_000404065.3 Pinus taeda | reverse complement strand
TGGACTCCTTGACTTTCATGTTAAATATGTTTTATGATATTGGCTTTTCAGGTGCTATTTAATTTGTTTGCCTTGTTTGTGTTTGCAGGTTCGCGACAAAGGAACTCATTTGGATCAAAGGAGAGAAGGCATCCCCAAATTTGCATTGGACATAAGGTAGGCCTTAAACACACTTGTTTGCCATTATTTGTAAAAGCACATTTAGAGAAAGATAGTGTCTGGTTGGTTTGCTTGTCATTAGGTCTTCTTTAGATTCTAGGAAGGTCTATCTTGTCCACAAGATAGACTCATTCCGCGTGACACCTCTCTATGTCTTACATCACCTAATTATCAACCCATCTCTCTAAGCTTGTTCTCCATGTGGCCAATATCCTCTACCCCCTTAGATTTGGAAATTTGCATCCATCTATGGCTCCTTATTCTTTCTTTCTCCAGCTCAAAGAAAAGTGGGACTGCAAATTTCTGTGGAATGATTTCCCCCCCTCAAGGAGATTGTAATAAGAGCTCAAACTAGGTTGGGGGTTAGGTTCTTGGGTCTCTGTTGTTTCCTCCTTCTCCTTTGGCTATTCTTCTACCCTTTTTTCCAGTTTTTCAGTCTCTTGTAGAGTTAGGGTCTCTTGTAGAATAGTTTTTGCTTCTTGTAGAGTTGTTTTTGAGTCCTGTAGTTGCACTCTTTCCTTACAAGTGGAATATCTGGGACTTCCTCTTTCATATGTGATGGGGGTTTTAGAGGGAGATTCTTCCCCTTTTGTAGTGGGCGAATCTTCAATTACAATAGGCACTGTTGAAGATGGCTGTGGTTTTCCCATTTTTATCTTGTGCTTTTCTAAGCCCTGAAGTACATTGATGTTTGCCTCTTCCTCTTTTGTTTGGGTTTAACAGGGGTGTTGAGGGCAGAAAGAGCAGTTGTTGCCTCCCTTTCTAGGGTCTCAAGAGACACTTCTGTCTTTTCTGCCCCTTGTTCCTCTCCTTATGTCTTCTCTGTCTCTGCTAATTTTGTTTCCTCTTGCTCTATTTTGTGTTCTTCCTCCTATTGTTTTAGTTTCCTCCTTCTATATTTTAGTGTCTTCCTCCTCTATTTGCTCCTCAGTTTCCTCCCCTTATTCTTCTTATTGTTCCTCCCCCTCACTTTCAGAAGGACTATGGTCATATGTGAGAGCCTTTATATCATCTTCCCTTGTCATATTTCTGAATATTTCCCATGTTATGGAGATTGTGAAGGTGTCGAGGGATTCTTTCACTAATAGTTTAATTAACCCATCATGAGTCAACTGATATGGACCTCCTACCTTTAACTTCATGTCGGAGTCTATAAGGGACTACAGGAGAAAATAAAGGATTCTGAGTTTTTGGGGTGTGGGAGTGTCCATGCCATATCTCAACTCATGGAGAAGTCTAAAATGGTAGCCATAAACTATGTTATACCTCCCTTCACAAGAAATATACTTGATGCTTTGGTCACTGACCTCATCCCAAGGGTAAGGTATTCTTGTTCTTCTAATGCCATTTTTGTCTTCTACAAGATGTTCATCTAGTTGGAAGAAGGTTTTCATGGCAACTTGTCCCATTGGCTTTTCATCTTTGCTCCAAGGTAATCCAAGGGGAAGGCTGGTAACTCTACTGATATATTCTAGGGTGATTTCCATGGTGAGACCTCTGAAAGTAATAGTGGCATGGTTCTTTGAGCAAGGTACTAAAGCAAAGGCAAACTCTTGAACCACTTCTTCATCAAACCCTCGAAGTTTTTCGAAAAATGGCATCCAATTTGCTCTAGTGAAAATGGCTACCACCTCGAGATGTTCATGGAGCCTAACTAAATTTGAGGGCTCCTTCCTCATGAATCCCCCCGTCATTTTTCTTATACCCTTTTGGAAAACCCTAGGTAGAGATAGAGAAAAAAAAAATGGAAGACATAAGAAATAGAGAAAAACTGTGTTTTTTTCCAGAAAACAGGCATAAATGTTTTCATGGAATTCCTCTCTTCTACAGGCTTAACTCCTCCTTAAAATTGTATCATTTCTTGCATATATTAATATTCAAGGTGGGTCTGTATAGAGCCTACATCTTCAAGCCAGAATTTGAGCAAAAACCCCATGTTTCTTCCTTAAAAACTGCTCATTGTCCCTCCTGTAGAACTGGTTGTAGGTGCTCTTGCAGAACCTGTTCCTGTAGAACCTATTACTGCTCTTGTAGGACTCCGATAGCATAAGGTTGGTTGAAATCGATAGAGAACGACGTTTTCGAGGCTATGGAGGTGGTATGGAGCTTGATGCTGCTAAGTGGATGAGGACAAAATGGAAGAAAAGGTGGTGAAGGAGTTTCGAGGAGGAATACTTATGTCTTCTTTGAGATATTTCCGGTGATGGGGTGAGCTGGAAAAATGGTACGTTGCCAGATTCATACAGTTGGTCCCAACTTCTCTGTCATCATGGCTCTTCATGACTCTTTCCTGCAATCACTTCCCATCATTGCATCGGAGTTCATCGGAGGTTGTATAACCTCCACTCCCTGTCCTTTGGATTTTCTGTGAGTTGACTAGGCACACGTGTGGTGGCATCTCCAAATGAGCACAGTCAAACGAATGAGGGTGGCCAATTAACTAGCCACCTTTATCGTTCAACCCTAAGCATCTCATTCGCTTATGCATATTTTCAATTACACAGATGCAATAGAGGAGAGGGTTAGACACTTACCTACAAGTCGAATGTTTGTGTTGTGGTGCATTTTGGTTCCTTTGCTGCTGCATGCTCGAATTTCAATTGCTGCATGCCTGTATCTCCTCTGTTGTATGCCTTCTGCTCTCTAATGTGTGGCTTGTTTGCTTTGTGCAGGTACCCTCTGGCTAGATCTACTTTGGACATCCTCTTCAATCCTATGGCTGCACCTATTTTGTTGTTGTCGATTGATTTTACAGGGATCAGTTGCTACAGGAAATCCTATAGGAGCTCCTATAGCTGCTTCGCCCTTTAAAATTTTTAGCTGATTCTTGTGATGGGAGCTATGAGGATGCTACCAGAGATATTGATGGTGATGGAGAGGTATTTGCTAAGCTTCAGGTGAGCTTTGGAGGTGTTATTCCTTTTATTTCTTTGTTTTTTTTTTCTAAAAATTGGTTTCTGTGTTTTTTTTGCAGGAAGGGAAGAAACCCATGATAATGAGGTGGTTAGGTGTGGGATGGATGGCAAGGAGGGTGGATAGCTATAGGAGAGCCTACAAGCTCTTCATGAAACCTCCCATCTCCTAAAACTATTTTTAAAATCCATTTCGAGCTCTCTGTGATTTCTACAAGAGCCTCCTGTAGAACACACAGGGCCTCCTGTAGGATACATAGTGTTCAGAAAAAACACACAGTGAGGTGGAAGAAAGGTCGGAAATGATTGAGAAGAGTATGGAGGAGGCATCCTCTCTTGCTTCCTGTGGTCCACTTGTGACCTACAATGCATGTTAAAAGTCAATTTCCTCTTCCTTTTTTCTCTGGTTCTTTTTTTTTTTTTTGAAAGACAACTAGGGTGCCTCGAGGAGGTTTTCACCCTAATTGCCTGCCCTGGGCGCCTCCAAGGGAGGTTTTCACCTAGGGATCTTATTCTCTCTCTTATTTTTTTTGTCATCATTGGGCCGCCTCAAAAGAGGTTTTCAACCCAATGATGGGACTCAAGTGCCTCATGGAGGTTTTCACTTGAGCCCTTATTATTTTTCTATTTTCTTTCTGCTTCTTTAGTAAGTGGGTGGAGTGGACGCTGAGACCTGCTCCACTACCAACATTGTCTTATTCATATCTTCAATGAACTCTTGCTTGGAGAGGGGATTCTTGTAAATTTTCAACCTATGTCCATTGACAAGAATGGGATGGCTTCCTCATCAATGGTTCTGATCAGAACTGAACCATTGTCATTGCATTTTTCCACAGTGTAGGGTCCTAGCCACCTTGTCCTCGACTCACCTTTGAAGTCTTTATACCTTGAGTCATAAAGCAGTGCCAAATCTCCCTCTTGGAATTGATTCTCCCTAATATTTTGATCATGCCACATTTTCCTTTGAAGCTAGACTACCTCTATGTGGAGAAGGGCCTACAGTGTTTATTCATCCAATCCATTGAGCTGGAGTAGCCTTTCCTTCTGCGCATGGTTGAGGTCTAGGTCCAGCTGAGTTGCCATCCTTAGTGTATTGTATTCAAATTCTATTGACACCAAAGCCTTCTTCCCATAGACCATTTCATAGGGTGTGAACCCTGTCATGGTTTTCCATGTTCTGTTGTAGGCCCAGGTGGCCTCAACTAGTCTATCCGCCTAATCTTTCCTGTTGCTGCTCACTACCTTGGTCAGAATTCCTTCCAAAGCTCTGTTAGTGACTTCCACCTACCCATTGGCTTGTGGATGGTAAAGGGTGGAATTCATGTGCTTGATTTTATGATGTGTGGGCAGGTGTTCAATCAAATTGGAAGTGAACTAACTGCCTTGATCTATAACCAGTTCTCTTGGATACCTGAACTTATAGAAGATATTCTCTTTTAAAAACTCAGCTACTTTTTCCTCTGTTGCTTCCTTGATTGCTTTTGTCTTTTCCCATTTTGTCATATAATCAGTGCACACAATGATGTATTGCCTTTGTTTTGAAGGAGGGTTGATAAGACCCACAAAGTCCATGCCCCACTTCTCAAATGGCTCAAAAGTCACTTGAGGTTGCATGGGCATCTCATCCTTTGGAGTAGGTTTCCCTTTCCTTTGGCACCGATCACATTGACTAGTATATCTCTTCACATCTTGATGAAGAGTGGGCCAATAGTAATCAGCTTGCAAGATTTTAAAGGCAGTCCTTTTTGCTGCAAAATTGCCTCCACAAGGCCCATCATGACAGGTTAGGAGAATGTAAAAAACTTCCTCCTCCTTGACACATCTTCTCAAGATCTGATCTAGGCAAAGTTTGAAGAGATTGCTCCCAATCCAAGTGGAAGGGGCACTTTTCCTCAAGATCTTGCTCTTCTCTTTTGAGGACAAGTGTGGTGGGAATTGTGTTGAAACCAAGTAATTTTCTATATCACTAAACCATGGAGAGAGTACGGATATATAAAATAGGTGCTCATCTAGCATTTGATCATCCACCATTCCTTCCTCACCTGCAGGAAAATTTACTCTAGACAAAAAGTCAGCAACAACATTTTCTTTACCAGGCTTATCAACAATGGTTAAATCAAACTGTTGTAGTAAAAGCAACCATCTAATAATGTGAGCATTTACATCTAGTTTATTCATTCAATACCTAATTTTAGCATGATCAGTGTGTACAAAGGTTTGATAGCCTGTGATGTAATGTCTGAACTTATTTAAGGAATGTACTACAGCTAGGAGTTCCTTCTCGGTGCCCGTGTAGTTTAAATCTGCCTTTGAAAAATTTTTACTTATAAAGTATATGGCATAAGGTAACTTTTCATCAATCTGGCCCGAGGCTACTCCTATTGCTTTGTTCAAGGCATCTATGTGAATGTGGAAAGGTAGGGCCCAGTTTGGGCCTCTCAAAATTGGGGCAGTCACAAGTTTTCTTTTCAAGGTATCTAGGGCTTCTTGAAAGTTTTCAGTCCATATGAACTCGACATCTTTTCCCAAAAGACCAAACAACAGAGAGGCTAACTTACTGAAATATTTAATGAATCTTCTGTAATATCCTGCTAAGCCTAGGAAACTTCGGACATCTCTCACATTTTGAGGAGGTGGGACCCTTTCGATGATGGAAATTTTATTGGGGTCCACCTGCAATCCTTGTTGAGATATTGCATGACCTAGCACGATCCCTTCAGTCATCAAAAATTCACATTTTTCCGAACTGAGGGACGGGTTCATTTCATTACACTTGTCCAAAGCTTTCCCTAGGTTAGATAAAGCTTCTAAAAAGTTATAACCATAAGGACTAAAGTCATCCATATATATTTCCACCGCATCATGAACCAGTTCAGAAAAATATTCAATATTGCTCTCTGGAAAGTGGCTAGAGTGTTGCACAAGCCAAAAGGAAGGACATGGTATGCAAATGTACCCCAAGGACAAGTGAAAGTGGTGTTATCTTGGTCTTCCGGGCTAATTTGAATCTGATTGTACCTGCTAAAGCCATCTAGGAAGGAGAAAATATTTTTCCCCGCCAAACCATCTAACACTTGATCTATGAAAGGAAAAGGAAAATGGTCCTTTTTAGTGGCCTTGTTCAGCTCCCAATAATCGACATAGATTCTCCACTTACCATTTTTCTTTGGCACTAGCACCAAAGGAGAGACCTATTCACTGTCAGAGATGGGGTAGATGAATCTTGCATCAAGTAGTTTTTGCAATTCTTCATTAACAATGTCTTCAAGGGCTAGATTCATCCTCCTTTGAGGCTGCCTAATTGGTCTGCAATCCTCCTTAATGTATATGATGCGTACATATTGAAGGGTGCACTCCCTTCATCTCCTTATAATTCCAGGCAAAGGAATCTAAATGTTTTCTTAATAAGCTGCACAGTTCCTTCTCCTGGGAGGTGGATAGGGATGAGTTGATTTTCAAGGTTCTTTCTGGGCCGAACTCTATATTCTTAACATGGAGAGAGGTCAGGTCAGCCACACAGAGATCAATTAGGGGATTGCATTGGGTTTCTTTCACTAGATCTTCTAAATGCAAAATACTGGGGGATGGATTCTGAATTAAATTTCCAATGATATCATCCTCATTTTGCAGTTTCCCACCATGACAATTTCTACTACACACAGTGGTGCAGAATAGGCTTCATCCTCATCCTCCTCCTCCAACTAGAGAGGTAGATCATGTTCTAGCAGGGGTTGGGCAAGAGGGTATAGGATTAACTTCTTGGACATATGCCCATTCTTGATGGTCATGTTCCCAACCCGAAAACTGATGTAAGCATCGGCAGTGGCCAACCAGGGTTTTCCCAGGATGAGAGGATACCCAGTGAGCTTTGCCTTTGGCTAGAGAACCAAGAAATCAGTAGGGTACTCCCAAGAATCAATGGATACGATCACATCCTCCACAATCCCTTCAGGGGTCATGGTGGAGCGGTCTACTAGCTGTAGTACTATCGTGGTCTTTCTCAAGGAGCCCTGGAGTTTTAGCTTGAGCATGGTGTCCTTTGTCATCACATTAATGGAAACTCCCAGATCAATCAAGGTATGTGGGATCATGGTGCCATTGATGTGGACATAAAATACTGGGCTTCCAGGGTCTAGATATTTCGGATAGATTACCTGCCCCAACATCAGGTCGGATAGTTGTCCTATGACATTGATGGTTGGCGCATCTCTTTTGTGCCTGACTAGATGCCTGAAGCACTTATCTTTGATCATCTTATTGTATATAGGCACATCCTTTATGTCTTGGAGAAGTGGTATCTTTACACATAACTGTTTCAATTCTCCCATAAGTTTAGTTTCTTTTGGGGTGGGATGTCCTGTCCCAGATAGTCTCTTAGGAAAGGGTGGAATTTCTTTTGGTTCACTCTCCTCTTTATCTTCTTCAACCTCCTGAGGGGGAGGCCGACTATCTGGGAGAACCTTCCCAGATCGTAGGTTAATCTCCTGAATCTCCACAACATAGGTTGGGAATGATGGTTCCTCACTATATACTTGGTAAGGCTGTCTATTGTTCGGGTTCAGGTTTGGTTGAGCAGGCATTTGGGGTTGCCTTAGTGGAGTAGGAGGCAATGGTTGTGGTTTAGCAGGTGGTGGAGACAAAAGAGCGGGAGGAGAGTTGTACTAGGGCCTCCACCCCTGATGAGATACATTCCACTGAGATTGTGGCTGAGCATAGGATTGAAATGCATGAGCAGTTGGTTTGGCATGATATTGATATGGATAGGACCAAGGAGGAGGTGTGGACAAGGAAGGATGAGTAGGAGGGCCCCAAGAAGGTATGGAAGTGGCTTGGTTGGGGTTGTAGTATGCCTGAGATTTCCCTTACATTCCCTTCTGGTATGGTCTAGGTCCATGAGGTCTCCTATGGTTTATGAAATAGAGTGGTTCAGTGGCTCCTTCGGCCCCTTGGTATAGAGCTTTAAGTCCGAGCTCTTCTTCACAGACTGAACAAACCTCTATGGAGTTCAATGGATATTCATTCCTAGGATGCCTTCTGGTGCACCTAGGACAAAAAATGGCCAATGCCCTCTTTGCTTCCTCTTGTTTCCTTTTGATATGCAAGTTATCCATTTGCATGGCAAGAGTTTGCAGCATCTCACTCTTGAAGTCTTCTAGCATGTGTCCAAGCTCACCTTTTATGGATGAACTAGATGAGGAGGTACTAGCTATGGGTTGACTCCCCCTACGTCTCTTTTTGACTGCCCTAGAATGGTTTCTAAAAACAGTCTTTATGTCTTCATAAGGTAGTTGGTAGATGTCTCCCCCAGCCAGAAGATGGAGGGTGTCTAGAACGTCTTCTAGAATTCCCCTAAGTAAGACCAGCTTCAGTGAGTCAGGGTCAAGTGTGCACCTAGCCCTTTTATAACTGAGTTGGAACCTCTCTTCATAATCTTCCAATGATTCATCACTTCCCATGGTCATTCGAAAGATTTCTTCCTTGGTGTATTTTGACCTACAGTAGTCTCGATATTTGTTATTGAAGACTTGTTGCATCTGAGCCCATGTTTTGATGCTATTGCTAGGTAACCCCGTGAACCAATTCAATGCTAAATCCTTAAGGGTAGAAGGGAATAGTTTCAAATTTTTCTCATCTTCGACATAGTCATAGGTTTGACAGATAACAAAAAACTCAAACAAGAAGGTGTCAGGATTTTCTGTAGTCAATCCATGGAAATGAGGTAGGGTTGAAGGGCTTATGTCTTTCGTTTTAGTGTCCCCATTAGTTTCTCGAATGGGAAAGGTACCCTCTACTCTTTCTCCATTCCCCCTAACATTTTTGTTTTCAGCCATTTTCTAAGGAGGGATGTTTCCGTCTTCTTCTTCCCCTATAGGTTCATCAAATATATCTAGTTTTTCACCTAAAGATTCTTCTGGATCACTGCTACCGAAGAAGAGAAAAGGGTGGCTATGTGATGTGGTGGGGGTGTTGGGTAAGAATTTTCTTGAATTATCTCTGTTCCTACGAGGCATGAAAGGAAATCTTTTTTGGTTGGTTTATGCTTTTTTCTACTTGTACCTGCAAAACCAAATTGATTGAACAAACAAATTGCAACTAACTGAAATGAACTTGCTGAAATGAAATTGCATAACTGAAAAAGGAAAGCAAATGAAATGCAGAAAGGAAATGACTAATCTACTTTTGCTGGAATGGAAATTACAGAATTGAAATGAAAGCAAGAGCTAATATACTTTTGCTGGAATGGAAATTGCAGAATATAAATGAAATCAAGGAAAGAGCTAATCTACTTTTGCTGGAATGGAAATTGCAGAATTGAAATGAAAGCAAGGAAATGGCTAATCTACTTTTGCTAGAATGGAAATTGTAGAATTGAAATGAAAGCAAGGAAATGCAAAAATTGAAAGAAACAATTACTCTACTTTTGTTGAAATAAACTACTTAGCAGAATGTTGCAGTAGGAAAATAGAAGAAAAGTAGTAATCACACAATACTCTGACGCTTCCCCAACAATGGCACCAAAAAGTGGTGAGCACTAGTATTGCAACAATAATGTTGCAACTCCTGGGCTTCCTAATTTCCTTTTTATCAACTCGGTAGTTCGTAACAAACTTGGAAGTGATGGTGTTGTATGTGCAAGTACTAATTCTTACTACAGGTTGTCACTTGGTCAGCTGGCGCAAGACCACTAGGAGCTCAAGCCAACTTCTTTGAATTCTAGAAGAAGCTTTATATGTGATGAAAGAAAGGAAATATTAACCTACAGAGGCTACTCTACTTGCAGAAAGTGAAAGAATACTAAAATGTGAAGTAACTCTAGCAAACCCTAATTAACCAGCTAACCCTACTTTTGCAGAAAGAGAGGTGAAAAACCATAAAATGAATGCCATTACCTACATAGGATTTAAACAACATCTATTGAAGCTATTTCTAGAAGGAAATGAGAAAAAAACATCTTTTTTGGATTTTTATGTATTTTTAGGTGAAATTGTCATGCATGTAATTTATTTGTTTGTGAATGTGGCAACGATTAGGTGGCGATGGAGGGCGATTTTGGAGTTTGCAAAGGTGTAGGAAGTTGTGGAGGGGTCCTAGGAGGTCCCAAGTGGCCTCCTAGAATCTTTCCCAACAATCGGACCTCAAAAATACACCGACAGGAAAATCTACAGGAGGCTGCAGGGGATCTACAGGAGGTCTACAGGGGGTTTACAAGAGGATGCCGAGAGATGTTTTAGAGGTTTTTAAGTTGGTAAAATGGGTGGCAAGGGTAGCTGATGGATATGAGGGTGTGTTAAGGTGTCTAAGGATCATCAAGGAAGATTAGGGAAGAGAAATATGGTTGGACTTGTTCAAGGAAAAAGAGGAAAGTTCATGAGAAAAGTTCAGAAAATTAAGTCAGAATTGTGAGGGACTTTGGATGACCTGTGGAAAATGGATCAAAAAGAGATGGTAATGGATGATTGGCTGACTTATTGTGAGTAGAGATGTACTACAAGAGAACTGAAAATAAAGCTCTGAAACTAAGCAAGCAAAGAAACTAGCTACACTAAAAAACTAAACTATTCATCAAGCTAGTCTAAATTATGATCTAGGAAAGTAAATGTTGAACAATGCTATATGGAAAGAAAACATGGAAGGAAATTTGTTGTATAGGCAGAAATGAACATGAAATAGATCTACAACAAAGCATTAACCTTCTAGCAAACTACAACACTAGAAATCCTATGAAAAAGGAAAATCTATGTTTTTTTGTGGCAACAAGAGGGTCTTGGCCTCAGTTCATGGTCCCAAAGGGAGGAAAGGAGGCCAAGGCTCTATTGATGGCCTTTTTGTATCTTCTTCTATCACTGTTCAACCTGCTAAAGCAAACTGAAATGGAAACAACCTTTTAAGTCACCAAAAACAACCTATTCTTAATTAAGAAAGAAATCTATCTAATAGAAATGAGTTCATAAACTGAAACAAAGCATATAAATACAAAACAATAGGTGCTTGGCTACTTGGATTGGGCCCTCACCCAAGAGCTTCAGCCCTCTGAGGTAACTCAGTGCTGGCTCAGAAACAATATCATCTTCATTATCAAAATAACAGTAAGATTACATGAAACTATCTACAAAAGTAAGCTCAAAGTTGAGCAGAGCAAAGCTGCAACAAAAGTGCAAAAAATTGACTAACATCCAACAACCGAATGAGTCCCTAGGCCTCTCTACTTATACAACTAGAGCTTCCAACAGCTCCCTTAAAATTAGGGAGGCTTGGCTCCCCAAAACTTGAGATAGACAACAGTTATCCTGCACTTGCTCAGCTGCCTCTTTGGTGCATTGATGTGGCTGCTTGTGCTCTGAGCTTTCTGAAGGAGAATTGGAAGTAGGGAGTCATAAATGAGGGGAATGCCCTCCTATAAATCCTCTCCCTTGTTTTATTTGAATATTTGCTACCAATTTTTAATTAAATCTTTGACTTTGTCTCCAAAATTGACCAAAAATCTGCATTAAGCACACATTAGACTTCAAGGCATAATGACCAACCCAACTCACTCTATTAGCATAAATATAATTAAAAACATGCAATAAACTAATGAGAATGGTGGATTAAGCTAAGTTAGGAGG
>APFE030703141.1:0-10355 GCA_000404065.3 Pinus taeda | reverse complement strand
TGGAGGTGTAAAGCAGAAAATGGAAGAGACATAGTTTTGGAATAGGCAATTAAAGATCTATTCTTTAACTCTATAGAAAAAATAATGTAAGACTGAGAAAATATTATGAAATTCATGGATGTGGAGCACTTCATTAAGGGATTCAAGATTAACTTTAATGAGTACAATTAATTAAATTCTTCAAAATATAAACCAAAGCACCATCTGCATATTACAATGTCCAAGAGAGGAAAATACATAAATTTGAATGTTGAAACTCAAGAGATAAACAATCACTACAACTTCCCAATGCTGGAATTAAACTGTAATATATTATGCAAGCTTCAAAAATAATTTGGATTACAATACTCAGTCATGAAGACTGAACTTTCAACCCCTCACGCCCATTATTTTTCATATTTTATGTTCCTCAGTCTAACTGGTTAACTGTCCCAAAATTAGTTTCAAACTAATTCTTCAATTAGTTATAGAATAGGTTTTATACAATTATAAATTGTATCTTCCTTGTACCTTTTTCAAATTTTCTGAAATGCTTAAATTAAGAAAGGGAGGAAAATTATAGTATATAATATAAAATTTAAAAACTAAAAACATTTAAAAAAAAAAAAACCCTAAGCCCTTTTGACATTTTATGATCAAATACATAACATTTTGGATTTCAAATTTATCATAACATTAACATTGGCGAAAACCCTTGCTAAATATAAATGTTGATGTTGGTCCCACTTCGTAATGATGAATACATTGACAAAAACACATATGATTCTTGGAAACCAATTTTTTCTTACGAGGCTACTTGTGGCATTTTTTTGAGAAATGAGGTAGTGCTTCTGTAATGAATCTGGTTTGTTGATTATTCAATGGGTAGTTTTACTAATTCATCTTATGGCACCACTTCTGTGCATAAATTATGTGCGAGTTTTGCTACCAATATTTCATCGATTTGAAGAGACTTCGTTATTAACCATTGATTGAAGACAAAGTACTCATCATTGTATATATGGGGCATTGTCTACAATTAGAAAAACAACATGTCAAAATTATTTTTCGCACCTCTAATCAAGTTTCTTAACCTTCTAATTGATTATAGAGAGATCCATTAGATGAATCAAATATTCAAAATATTTAGGGGACTCCTTCTTCAATACATGTTTTATAAATAAATATGCCACATCAGTCTCTCTTCTCAATATGTCCGCTAAATTTTCTAGTATTTTTGACAAAAAAAATCCTCCTATTTGTTGCTTTGAAGGGGGACCATAATATATTGCATGACATCCTATGTCAACAAAAGCATGCCTCTTGACACCTCTTTATCTTTAGGGTGCTCTCCTATTTGGTATCGTATGCCTATTTTACTCTCAAGCTCAACTTTCTTTTTCTCTGCAATTCAAGCTTTACAAAAGAATCTTGTTGATATAACCTTGTCGATTTCCATGTTCCTTGGCAGAAACTCCAACTTTGTCCTCACTCAAACCATCATATTTAAAATGACTTGGAAATAATTAATTTTGGAAATTTTCTTTCAAGTGCATTTTTTCTTAAGGTTCAATCACCCTCATTAGATTACGCTACATCTGGTTCAATTATAATCACAAAACATGGCTAAAGAAAATGGTCATTTTTTATTGAAGGGAAATCATGGACATCCATTCCTAGATAGTGGCATATTGATGTTGGATTCAACCTCCAATAATATTGGGGCATGCTTGGAGAATTCTTCAGAATTCCAAGTTCTATCAAACCCCTAGATAATAGCTAGACAAAATACAAATGTATTTGGAACAAGTTCACTCTTGGTTTACAAAGCTTCAAACACTCATTAGTAGAGTCTAATATTAGCTCATACAACTCCCTTCAACAAGGAAAAAAGATACCACAAATAGGCCTTGTTTGAGTTAGGTGATTGACATATCCATTAACTTCACATCCAAGATGCATCAAAACCATCTCTCCATCATTGATCTGTTGGTCATTTTGACTGTAATGGCTGACACTCCCATTATCTTTACCTCCAACCATAGTGGGGAAAACTAATATTCAATAGCAATTTCCAAGATATGCTCATGTAAGCATCTTTTACAAGCCAACATTATTTGCAAGAGTGTCTTGTTTTTTTGTACTCATTGCCTACAGTGCAAGCTCAAAAAACCAAATGTATTTTCTTACTGTTTCTTTGGGTTCTCGATTGCACTCACAAAGAATTAGAATCGTAACCTTAAATGATAAAGAATTTTATTTTTTCATGAATTATCAGCCAGAGGTTAAACAATTCAGCGATTCAAGTAAATTTTAAATTTGCGAACCACCTCATAAAATAATGAAGCTACCATAAAAAGAAAAAAAATATATAATTGTCACAACTTAAATTCCAAATTTGATTTACCAAAATAAAATTCCACCTACCATTGGCTTGTATGATGAATAAGGTAGCAAACAATAAGTGTAGTGTTTGTTGTCCCTCGTAGTTCATATGGGGAACAATCATCCAGAGGAAAAATATTTCAAAACTTTCTAATCATGCAACACAGCACATATTCATTTTTGAAAATGTTTCCATGCACTACATTCTAATATCATGGCACACTAAGCACGAGGGCTTTACTTGTTTCTTTTACTTTTATTTATATGTCACGTCTCCACCCATGAAAAAATGATGCATTTATATGGGCATGTCCAATGTTTTGAGTACTCTCTCTCTCTCTATATATATATATACACACACACACTCCATCTACAGGATACTCTTCCACTTTGCATTGGTGTTATCAATTAGTTAAATCAATATTCGACCTCTAACTTTAATATTCAATTTGAGATCTAATGATTTTAATAAAAATAACTCTTGAAAATAGGACAAGATCGTTAACGTCCCTATAAAACTGGTTTGAGAGTTGCACTACCTTTTGAAGGCATGTGATGATTGAACAATTGATGTTGGTGACAATTGAAAAATTGATTTTTTCCAATGCTTTTTTCACTACCTTGGCCCCATTGTGAGCTACTCTTCAATTTTTTTCATGATAAGTTTTGCATATTCATCTTGATGCTCCCTCTAAGCCCATTCTAAATCCATACTCCCACCACTTATTCCTGTAAAATACAATCGGAAACATATGAGAGTAGTAGTGAGGCATCATTGACTGTTTCCTTTCTAACAACCACCATTAGTGGTGTAGCTCCAGTCAAAGAATGTTGATAACTATAGATTTCATGGCTTGGATTCCCTGAAATTATGTCCATAAGAAAGTAAAAATCATTCTCTATCCAAGCAAGAGTGATAGCCTCATCCATAGCACTCGTGTCTTCCCATGTCACTGATAGGGTCTAGCAACTTGCCAAATTTTGACTATTATGATTAGTTAACTATTTTTCATCCATTCCAGATTCTACAAGGGTAAGTACATCCTCCAAATAATATATATAGACTAGGTACGTGAACCAAGGGACATTAATGATAGGATAACCATTGAAATAATTTGAAAGCAATTCGGCATCAAGAGTGGTGCTCATTAACATTAGGTGAAAATTTAGGCAAGAAGGAAGCATATATGTTAGTATAATCAACATAAAATTAGCATAGCAATCTCATTCATGGTCTGTATCCAAGCGGAAACAATAAGCTACAACATGTGTGAAGAGTTGTATACCGGAATTCAAGTACATAGTACAAACAGATGTACAATGTGCACGAGATGTAAAATAGAAGGAAGTCATCATATATTTTCAACCAATAACCATATGAATCTAGGAGACCAACCTAAAGTTCTTACAAAGCTCACACAAGTTTAAGAGATGTTGATAGCACGTGCAAGTCCAATTTTACAGGCTATGCACTAACTAGGTTGAGAATACAAATATAGAGGACACACCATTAGTTTTCCATAATAGGTTACCAATCTTGCCATAAAGTTACCCTGACATATTAAAGACTTGGATTTCATAATTGTTGTGCTGAACAAATGTGTGAAAGGATGAAGTTATGATTTTATTGCAAGGAAAGAAAACGAATTGTGTGCATGATACTATAAGATTTAGAATCATCCATATTATTGTGGAGTTCAAGTTGATAATGATGCACTTCAAGAATTACATAAAATTGAAATAGATGTATCACATACAATTAACATTATTACTTTTCCAGAGATAGATAGTGACACCGATTTTGCAATCTTGGAAGGGATTGTGGGGATTTCGATGCATTAGATGGCTTGCATAAAGCTTAATTTGCATCAAAGATTTCAAATCCTCAACAAGATTTTGATATTATTTGAGATTGGGTAAATAACCCTAATGCATATGAACGACCTAATGTAGAGGAAGTGCTTAGTTGGAATGGAATTGCATAATCTCCAATCAATGAGTATAACACTATGGGATTATTCGATATGGAATTTCTATTGTTGTTCCCAAAAGGTGAAGAAGACTGGTTTTAAGCATGTGAGAGACATGTCCATCTCCGTGAGTATGCAAAACGTCTTCTTTGATGTCGTGAAAATGGGTTTGGAAGGTACCCATGATTTAGATATGTTTTACTCAATATCATCATTTGACATCATGCTCAAGCTTCCTCTGCAATATTTATAAACAAGAATATGACAGAATTACCAACAAAAATGGAGGACTTACAAGAACATCTACAAAATCTTCCAGATACATGATTTCGAGAAATATTGATGTGATTTAGAACTGTACTAAGAGGGACCCTGCATATTCAAATAAGTGTCATGTTGAGCTATCTCACTTGGTTAAATAGATTGGGTGTTCTACAATATTATTTACATTAAGTGCAACAAATATGAAACAGCCACATTTACATCAATTAATGCCACGTACATGTGCTAAAGATCCAAGGGAAGCAAGGAAATGGAGATGTTAAAATGTAATTGATAATCCTCATATTGTAGCATATTATATGCACTTAAGGCATATAATGTTTTGAGATGAAATTATGGAATGTTTTCATCAAGCTAGAGATTATTGATGTTTCTATCTGTGGAAAAAGAATGAGTCTCCACATGTGCATGGATCTCTATGGATAAAAAAGGCTCCTAACATGGAAACGATGAAATTAGATGATTCAATACAAGTTAGATTTGCAGAAGAATATTTTTATGGATGTGTACATGCAATGAATCCTGATGATGAGTCTAGGTGCAGGCTCGAAACGTCGACCACAAAACATGATAACTGTGGAAAATCCGAACCCCATTCAGAAATCACACCACAGTAATCTGCAATCAGAAATATTTAAGTTAGAATCAATATTGACGATCATCCTTTCTTAAAGGAGACAAAACAAATATTTCAATATGATCCTATGATTGATTATGAAGAAATTCTTAATTGTGTTGAGTGTCACATCACTTGCAATGAGAGGTCATTCTTTCAGTAGAAGGTAGGAAGATTGGTATGTCGATATAAGGCACCATGGTATTTATGTGAAGAGTCTAAACTTTATGTTGATGAGAATGGAGAAAAAATGTATGAACCAAGTCGAAATGATAATATATTGAATACACAAAATCATGAAACATTGATGATGTGGATGGATAATATTGATTAACAACCTGCTCTTTCGAAGTGTGTTGTCATTAATTACATAGAAAATATGTAGGTAAAAGCATGTTAATGTGTATCACTTTTTCCCTTTTTGTGGCAAAAAGGTTTTATAAAAAGGACTGGAGTTGGAATTTTTACTCTTAAATTTACAAAATCATCAAGAATTAGGTGGTGGTAAAAAAGACAAAACATGTCAATTTAAATTCACTTTCATGTCATATTTTTTCTAAAATTTAATATACATATTTTTATCTAATCTATTCATTTTCTCTAAAAGATATTCATTAATATCTTACATAACTTTTAGGTAGTGACAAAACGATGACCCCCAATTTCTCAATTGATTTATGTTTTTTAATTCGAATTTTTTTAAGAGATGTGTTGTAAATATTTTAAAGATTGTTAAACAAATTTAAAAATAAAAGTAAGCATATTTTTTAATTATTATTAAAATACTAGTAAAAATGATCGTCTTTTTGTATATATAACCGCGACCCAAGAAACTATCCTTTCAATTTTATAAAATTGATTTTTTTTTATAGAAATTTGAAAATAACATATAACGAAATGTTAAAATTATTTTTTGAAAATTTTTTAAAATATATTTAAATTTTTTATAATAAAATAAAATTTAAATATGATTATTAATAAAATATTTTATATTATTTCAAAATATATATATAAATATTATTTAAAAAAAATACATAATTAAAAAATTATATACTCACATCAGACACATTAATATTTATATTGTTGCAAATTTTCTTAACAAAAATATATAAATTATTGATATATTTTTGGAGGCCATAAAAATTGAAATCTCATTTAAAATTGCCATAGCAGCCAAAACTAAAAGCTAGGTTCCCAAAAGTTCAAAATAGTAATTAATACGCATACAACCGGTCAAATTTGATGCATTCGTTTGAAGGCATGTTCGAGTGAACATATTAACATGTTTCATATAGAATGTTCGCTCCAAAGGAGTTACATATATTACTATAATTAATCTACTATTTAAAATTTAAATTCAGTGTAATTATATTTATGAAAATTTAAACTATATTTTTCTTTCAAAAATACATGTAATTCTATTGAAATTTATCATTTAAATAATGTAATTTATTGAAATTTAAACCATATTTTTGGTAAATATTAGGATTAGTAATAGAAATTTTTTGAAATAATAATTCTTACTTTTAAATTATTTCCTTCGTAATAAATCTTATGGCCATAAAATAGATTTACAAAAATATTTTGAATTGAATTTTTTTAAGTAATTGTTGTTTTTAAAAATAAAGTTATATCTTATAAATATAAAAAAATATGAATTTCATTTTATTAAAGTTTATTAGAAAAACTATTGTTTAATTCAATCGTTTATGACATTTAAAAATATATATATACTATATATATATATATATATATATAGATTATAGATATATATAATATATTATATATATATTTAATTTTCTTTAAACAATGAATTGTTGTTAAATAAATAATTTAAAAATTAAAGATAAATTAATTTTTTAACATATTATTTTATTTTTAAAACAATTGAGTTATATTTATAATATATTGTTCAAATAATTAAGCATATATTTCTATGTAAAATTAAAGTCACTCTTAAAAAATTGAATAGTAATATTATAAATAAGAAATTGTTGAATTAACACTTTAATCATAATTTTTGTTATAAAAACTTATATTTACTTGTTTATATAAAGAAATTTATAAATGTTAGTATAAATAAGTTATTGTCAAGGAAAACTTTTTAGACGTAAGAAGAGTATTTATTTGTGAGCATAATTTCGGCAAAATCACAGAAAAAATCAGTTTTCCATGCATTTCGAGCCAACCAATGTGGTTCATCGTCACGACAAGTTAATAGAATAATAATTATTGATATTTTCAAATGTCAAGTTTAAAATTTTCAAGCAGAAAATGAAGAATTACTCAAATATAGGAAACATGATTTCAGTAATAAGAATGGTAATTGTTAATATTGTGAGAGAAAATTGTCATAAGTACATCAAATATTTTTGTTAGTTGTTAATTTTGTCAAGAAAAAGTTTTAGTATGGACATAAATGACAAATACAAAAATTGTTTTTGACAATGGTTAATTTTGTGAAGAGCAAATTTTGGAAGGCATAGAAAAGTTTCTTTTTCTTTTTTATCAAGTCTAATATGTCATAAGTGATGAAATAAAAAGTATGGTAAATAGGGTGCTTCGAATATAGCATGTAATTACTTATTTTTATAAATAAACTTGTATCACTAGAAGTGTCTAGAAAAATTTCCTTGACTCAATACAAGATTGGGGAATTTTTTTTTTTTTTTTCTATTTTTGTTTGTAAGAACTGCATTAATAGCAAAAATGCCATTCACAACATTTCGATCTTTTTGCGTTCGATATGCTAAATCATTGCATCTTTGGGAGAGAATTTTCTACAAATCATACACCTTTTGTATGAACATTGTAATTTTTTGTTTTATTAAATGCTACATTCATTTAAAAAGATGTTTTTTTAATTTTGTTTTATATATATTCAAAACTTTGCATAATTTTAAGTGTCTGTTTTGTATAATGTGAATGTAGAATATATAGTGAAATATTGTGCAAAGATGGGGAGCTAGTCTAAGAGAAAAAAGAAATCAGCTCGTAAATGTACTCGTTTTGTTGAGGAAGAAAGGAATGAAAAAAGAAGAATAGGGTATAATAGCCAACAACAAGAAACTCACGAAAACCAGCAAAATATCATTATTACTACTATAGAAGGAACTCAACATCAAATCCAACATCTTAAGTCAATTTTTGCATTCTCATCGCAATACTCCTATGCAAGATGATATCCAAAACTTGGATGTTTTGGGTGGAGAGGGAACATCTAATCAAGGTTCAAATAATTTATTCAACCAACAAATTAGTTCATCGAGTTAAAATCAACAATTCTGAAAACAAGATATGCAAATGCTAGATAGAAGATGTGATATTTTGGGTCAGAAAGGAGCATCGAGTAGCAAATCAAGTTTACCAAAACACGTACCAACAAGTATTCCATCATCTGTTTAGATTTAGATTGATGTAGGAAACAAGATGTTTGATTGCACCATCCGATACCAAGCAAGTGAGATGTATGAGGACTATTTTTCACCTAAATCTTTAATTTCTCAAGCCCAACATCTTTATTGAGATGAAAGGAGCTGAAACTTATCTTGTGTTCACTTGGAATTAATCAAGATGATAAAAATAAAGTTTCGGATACCGTGTTTAATAACATTAAGTCATCATATGACTTGATTGTTAGCAAAACATGCACAAAAGACCATAGAGCTACTCGAAGAGCTATTATGAATGCAATTATTAGTAAAAAGACATGAAATGAAAAGTTGGTCACTGCAACTTCAAAGGCACTTAATATTAGTAGAAGAACATTGACAAGAAGGATTGCTACAAGAGAATAGTTGGAAATCATGAATCCTCACCAAAATTGGGCAATAGTGTGCAGGGATCCTAGAAATGACAAGGTTTTAGATGAATGGAGTGGCATAATAATTGAACTTTTGGATGAAAATTCTAGAGTTTCCTCTAATAGAAGAGATGTCTTGACACATAGAATCTCACGTTGTGTTAGGGAGGAGCTTCAAAAACAATTTCTAGACATTTCACAAACATAGCTATTCCACAAGTTTCAAGATGCACATCCTCATATTACAATTGGGAAATGAACTTTTGAGGCAATGAAGCCTTGGTATATATGACCCAACAAAGTTTGTGACACATGTTGTTGTAGGTACCATGTGGAATTCAATTATTCTTATGAAGTATTTCGTAACTACAGGTTACAATTCCAACCTTCGACTGAAGCACCTCCATTACATGTCACTGAATTCATCAAGACTTTACTCTGTGAAGAGGTAGAAGGTGAACACTTTTACAATATGAAGTGTGTTAAAAATAAAGGTGATAATTGTTTTAATTTAAAAAGATGGAAAGTTATCGCACATGATTGTTCGCATGATATGATTAAAAGAAAAATTTTCATGTATGTAACATTTTCTTTATCTCATGGAGGTCAATCGAGAAGGATTAATTTGGTTGAAGATGAAGCTACCATCAAACAATTCATTGGTGCATTTAAGACTAACCAGATTTATCAGTATGTCCAACATAGTCATACAACAAGATGGCAAGACATGCAATTTTGAAGTAGTCGAGATACTTTTCCATTTGTTGTTGTATTATCTATTGTTGACTTTGCAGAAAACTATACATTTTCACCACAAAAAGAAATACAAATCCAATATTACCATTCAGAAGAAGTTACAATTTTGTTCCATTTATCTTATACGCATGTAGACAAGCATATTGATGGAAGAAAAAATACAGCAGAAAAAAGAATAGTGATCAAAGAGTGTTACCGGGAATAGTGTCCACTCGGATGTTGGTATTCCCACTAAGATTGGTAGCTATCTTAGAAACAAACAAGTAAAGTCTATTTTCACTTTCCTTTTTGAAAATAGATAGGAGTGGAACAAAGAAGGCCAACCTTAGTCTTGCGCTTGATTTCCTCTCCTTCCTGATAGAGCTTTGCCACTTCTTCTCCGTCTGCCCAACTTCGAAGAGCTCCTGTGGAATCATAGCAACATACTACTATCGAAGAATAAAGATCTATATGTTGTGTGTGGAGCATGATTGTTCAGAGGTCTTTGTTTCAGCCGGATGTATTCCCCAGGAAGTTTTGTACACCCCTCCACGCGGGGGGGACTTGTCCCCCCCGCGGGGGTCCG